>KK117643.1:199700-226550 GCA_000611955.2 Stegodyphus mimosarum
TTCTCTCAGTGGACGTTTAACGGACAAGCAGCTAACGTTAATACATACTCTCATACAGCTACGATTGCTCTCGCTAAATTTATACTAAACTGCTTGCCACTTAAATCTGTATTAACCTTTGGAATGAGTGAGCCATTGACAAAGATTAGGCATAGAGAAAAGATGAAAATTAGATTGAAGTTGTTAGAAAACCTAACTATAACCCCACAGTTCATGAATATGCTATCATATTAGCATGTGGATTTCTACAGCCTTTTTGTAATATTTATTGCAGTAAACTACCAATATCTGGGCTTTAATCTTGCAATGTGAATGTGAGATATCCCAGTGCAAATTGTAATGTCACTGGCCTTTAATTTGTTTACGGGAAGGAATACATTAAATATTATTTAGTTCCTAATGAATCTTATTATTAAACTATGCATCTAATAATTTATCAGTGCTTTCTTTACCAGAGAATAATTTTTTGCAACTCCATAAGTACAGTATGTGCCAAGGTATACAGTACTGAAACTTGAGCATCTAGAACACGTGTGTGCGTTTGTCTACGGGGAATAGCTCCAGGTGCACGTGTTCGGAGTAATGAAAAGGAAGTTAATTTATGCAGTTGTTGTTGGAAATGGTCTCTCGACGGAGGGGAAATATTTGAGCATTATTTTCGCTCATACGGAAGCAGTCGTGAAGGTGGACCGAGCTTAAAAAAGATGGCAGAACAATTCCTCTAGGAGTTTAATGAAGCTTTCTAGAGGGCCCTATTTCTTTGAAGATCAGGAAAGCAATGTTCATATCGACACCCAGGAATGTTACAGGGCTTTAGTGATTGAGTCATTTTTTCAGGATTTGAGAAGGTTCTGTCGTAGAAGGAACATTCAGATGAATAGACAGTGGTATCAACTGGACGAAGCGACCAGCCACACCGCTCTAGAATCTCTAGCCATGCTGCAGGAAAACTTTCTAGGAGGAATCATTTCACGTGGTACTGACTTCCGTTACCCGTTCCATTCCCTCGATCGTACACCACCTGATGCCTATTTTGGGAATGTTAAAGGAGAGTGTGTTCAACTGTGAAGATCCACCAAGAACTGTGTCTGCATTACGTGAGCAAATCATCTCCTTTTGCAGGAGTCTGCAGCAACCTTTCATCTAGGATGTGTTTTAGAATCTGTGTGAACGATATGAACACTGTCTACAGAGAGGTAGAGCAACCTTTGAACACTTACATTACGCATACCGTGGCAAATTAACACCCTAATAGCGTGTATAGGTATGTATGTATGTAGTGTGTATGTTAATTTCTTTCAGGAGAAATAAATTCACAGATGAAAATTATTCAATTTTGTTCATCTTTTCATTTCAGTGCTGTTTATTTTAGCGCATACTGTCTATGGACTTGCAGAAAGTTTTCGGAAAGAATATTTCGGAGTAGAACCTCGCTATTTTGTGGATGATTTATCATTTCCAGAGAATATCATCCATTCTGCATTGTAGGCAGCCCTTCCACTAAACTATTTTCGCGTATGTCAGGAAAGCTTTAAAGGTGATTTTATATCGCTCATACGTACCTAATGCAAAAGGACAATATAAAAAACGTCCATGGTTGCAAAACGTTTCATGCCTTTTCTCAATAATCATGCAATGATTAATGAACGAGGAGAAAAAAGGAAATACTAATTGTATTTTTGACGCATTGCATCAATTATTACCACCATATGCATTTCTGCACGAAAGAATTAGAAGTAAAGTTGGCTGTGGATCGGCACATTAGTTGACATTTTTACCACATGCAAAAGAACTTAGAAGTCTTGTCAAAAATTTATGTTATGCAGGATGATAATAAAATTATAAACTGTTTTTAAAATTTGTATTTATTTTTAATTGAAATTGAAAATGTCTTTAAACTTAGAGATAAAAATATAATTAACTTAGTTTTTTTTATCTAGACTTAATCTTTCTTTCCTTCTCTTTCATACATTTTAAAAGCCTCAAGACACGTTTAAAAATGTTTTCTGTTCAGTATCTGAAATAAAAATGTGTATGCATTTTTCTTCATGCACGTTTGAAAGAAATTTTTTATTCGCATATCTCTTCACTGTATCGCACTGGTCCCGGAAGCCCGAATTTTGAATTTTGAATTTTTTTTATTATCGATTTCATATTTTGTAAATCTTTAACGAATTTTTGATTAACAAAATCAAGGATTTCAAAGCGAGCAATGGCAACACTACAGAAAAAAGCATTTTTATCTCCAGCCAGCGAGACTGTTTTATTGGAAATTCTAAAGATATGCTCTTTTAAAGTATTTTGCGATATTGCTGTTGAACTGAATTTTGTGGTTTAAGTGCGAAGAATATGACATTTAATAAATAAAGGTAACACACAAAACGTTAAAAAAACGCCCCTGAAGGCGTGATGTAAAATCTGAAAGCTTCCAGATGTTTTATTTTTTATTATTATTTAATTTTTAAAGTATTTTTAAATTTAAAATCCTTTTTGAATAGAAATAGAAATTTTACTGGATGTAGTACTTTTTTCCACATAATACTTTTCTTCTTTTTTTAAGATATTATTTTTGGTGTTCTCCAAGTTCATAAAATTTGAAGATCATTGCTGTAGCGGAATACGAGTTTAAAAATAGCCTGGCGCTCCCTGACTGTCATTATTCATATTTTAAAAGTTATGAATTCTTACAAATCTAATTTTAGACTTCCATTTGCAGCGCTGGTGTAGGCAGATCAGGTACTTTCATTGCTTTGGACAGAATTCTGCAGCATATTCAGAAACATGACTACGTCGATATTTTCGGAATTGTTTACGAGATGAGAAAGGAGAGGGTCTGGATGGTGCAGAACGAGGTATGTGAATTTCATGTGCTGTTTTCCTTTGCCTTTTTAATGATTGTCACTGCCTTTTGATTAATAATGTATTTTATATTGAAGTAATAACATACGAAATATAGAAATCATGTTACTGAATGTAGAAATAATAAAGATAAATAATGCACAGAGAAACGCTTTGTTTGTTTCTTTTGAGAAAATAGTAAATTAAAGTTGACTACAGAACTTCAATGTTTTTAAAAGTGCTTTTTATGTGCATTTATAATTATTATTTATATTTTAGCTGCAGCAAGTTAACAAAAGCGAAGAATTTTTAAAAAATTAAAGTATAAATGCTCCTAAAATTATCCCTGTAATTTTTTTTCCGGACCAATGAAATTAATATCCGTTGTTTTTATTATCCACTTATTTTCATTCTTATATTAAATTACGTAATTATAATTCATCTGAAGTTAAAAAAAAACTTTTCTGACGCATTTGAGAATTCATGAGTCTCAACGAAGCATATTCCACTTTTTAGAAGGATTTCAGGCCTTTTAATTAATATTTAAATTCCAGAGACTATTTTTTTAAATTTTAGATCTGGTAGCCCCCCATTTTGGGGGGACTAAGTATGTATCGTAATTTACAATAGTTTTTTCTTAAAATGTTAAGGGTTAGTGATTTCCATTCCCCTTCTACTATATTTTCTAATCCATTATTTGTGATAGGTTTGCACTTAGAAAGAGCACATTTTGAGAAGCTTTGAAAGAGACAAGATTCACTGTACTCCATAGATGAAACGTCAAGGTACTTCATAGGAATGCGTTATAAAGCTATGTATGCAATATCTATATCAGTCTTCATTTTTTCAAGCAATGCAGTGGTACGTTTCGAGGTATGACTTGCTGCTTTGTGTTAAACAAGTTTCACTCTTTGAAAATGAAGGGATAAAGAAATGTAAGTTCTTCTGAAAATATCGGACGTAAAACTTTATCTTGATAATACCGTTGAATTGATTTTAACATTTTTTCTCGCTCTTCTTAGTTTTTTCCATTGTAAGAGAATTCTTTGATAATCCTAAGCCTCTTACTGAAACTTTCTTTGGATTGAAGGAATCAGGTTTATACATTTTTTCTCTTCATGTTCGATAGTAAGTAGAACTTTTGCTGTTGCAGTGATTTAGGTAAACCCATGCATCATCAAGTGTCACAATGTATTTCTATTTTTCTCCTAAAGAATTTCCATACAGAGCTGTACAAATTGTTTAATCTTGAGCCACATGCCTCGGCAAAAGCTGATGAACATTACGTTTCTTAGTCTTTTTGATTTGTAAAACTTGTTTTGTTATTTTATTTACCGTTGCTGCAAATGAATTTAAAGACTGCAATTGATTTCTGCGCCGGCGGATTTACTTTTAGTACCAACGATTTAACTTTAGAAACATTAGAAACAATACTTACCTTTTCGGGTATTTGGTTGAAGTCCTGATTGTCTTTGATGTATGATTGTATACATGTAGTATTTGTATTGTATACATGTAGTATTTGTATTGTATACATGTAGTATTTGTATTGTATACATGTTGTATTTGTATGCATGTACAAGTAATGATTGTCTTTGATGATTTTGCATTTAGAAATTTTAATAACATGCTTTTCACAGCTTTTTCAGTTATGAAATAGAAATATTTTTGTTCACAAAGCACAAAAACATATCATTCAATCCCCAGCTTGTTTTCATGAGACATTTTGAAAAAAGAATAAATTTAAAAGTAGCAGACGATATTTTTTATTTAAAGTAACAAATGCTGTAAATCGGAAGTTTTTATTCCAAAATGTCTGCTTTTTTAAAATTCTTTATCGAAATCGTTTTAAAAATGTTTAAACATGCCCTGTAATATATATTTCGCTTAAGGAAGAATTCATGATGTATATTGTCTTCCAAACTCATTTCCGAGTATTTATAGGAAAGTTTCACATACATAGAAGGCCTGACCTGAATTTGTTTGTATCTTCTGGATACTTAATTGCTTTCAGCATTTAGAATTTTAAATTGTATTTTCTTTCTTCGATGGGAACTCTGAGCCAATTCTACAACTCTAGATTCGCTCGCAATGACTAAATAACACTAACACTATTCGCTGAACATAATGCTTTGTGAAATACTTTTGAGTGCGTTAACTTTATTGAATTTAATGCACTCACTCGTTATTTCTTATTTTTTTTTCAGCGTTATATTGGAAATAGTGAATTAATTCTATTAGAAGTACTAAAGTTCTGAGCTTAGGGGAAAACTCCGAAATCAACTCTGATGAATAAGGCCCACCTGCAGTAGAGAAGTAAAAGCCACCAAATACTGGTAATTTGGTCCGAATTTTAAGTTCCGAGGAACGGGCTGACTACATGGACATTTTCGTGGTTTTCCTCTTGTGTAACGTGGATATGAGCCACTTTCCCTTAAAACCTACTCCACCGGACATCCTTCCCCCTTTTCATGTAGCGGCGGAGCACGTAACAAATAAAAAAAAGCAAAACTCCTAAGATTAAATTTGGCAATAACTGAAGTGTTATTTACCAACAATACGTACTCGGTCAGTTACGAGTTGTCTACTGCTTGCAGTGTTATATCAGGAGTTTAGAGTCATTAGGTTTTTTTGAAGCAGGAGACATGAAAAAGGCGTAATGTCCTCGCCAGAACTCGAATATGCGTCGAGTACGTTTCCATGAAGTCATGCGGACCTTATATACTTCCCCTTGTAATGGTCGACTATACAAGGGGAAGTATATTTCCCAGTCGATCTTTACAAGGGGGAGTATATAAATACCTTATATACTCCCCCTTGTAAAGGCCGACTGGAGATAGGAGTACCCTGTTGCCAAATCCTGGTGCAGAGGAATTATCATCCACCACCTTTTAGTTCGGGTACCACTTGTAAAGTCATAAGTTTTTTTTTTTTTTTTTTTTATGCAGGAGACGTGAAAGATGTGCAGTGCTCTCCCCTGGACCTCTAGAATACGCATCAAGTATGCTTTGAATTACACCATGAAGGCATACGGAAAGGAGGGAGAAAATACCTTATAATATGCTGAAAACAAAACTAAAAGGCATTCGAAGGCTTATCCCGAACTATTAAGAGCCATAAAAACAACAAAAAGAATTTGATTTCATGTTAATAACACAGCTTCTTAAGAGGCATCAACAATAGATATCTGATAAGTTTCATTCCTAAACCATTTAAAAGAATTCTTTTAACTAGGAAAAGCCATAGTTTTCAATTATCAGTGTAGGCAGAATGAAATAAATACGAGTATATATTAAAATTTCTGAACAGAGGTTTCTCTGTTGTAAACTATTTAATGTGTTTCCTCATATACGTTCGCCATTTTCTTTACACGTATGCTATCCTAAATTAATTACAGTGTTAAGCAAAATTACCTGTTCCCTAAACATTTCTTTTTATAATTTTCATCCATAATATAAACGAAATATTAATGTTATTTAAAACTGCATCCTCGTTTTAGGTAATAATAAAGTAAATATCTATGCTCTCTGTTAAAAGCTGGATAATTTTACCACGCCAGTCAATATTCTGTACGGATAACCTTAATTATTAAATTCTGTGCTTCGTTAATAAATGATCATATCAATCATGTTTGGGAACGAAAAAAGGTAAACAGATGATATCGAAGGAAGGTAATTATATCCGAGAATGTTTTAATACATTAATTAATAAAGGGCAAGCAATAAATTAATTACTTTTGGTTTTCAGCAACAATACATCTGCATCCATCAATGTTTGCTATGTGTGTTGGAAAAGAAGGAAGAAGTTCTTGAGCTTGGCCGGCCCGAAGCGCATGACAATCAAGGATATGATGGTAAGTCAATTAAAATGCTCATATAAAGTTTAGATTTCGAAAGTGTTTTGTAACATATTTTCCTTTACAAATTATTGTGAATGGGGTACAGCCGGAAGCAATGTTTTTCATCACAAAATTCAGAAAATAAGAGCGAAGCAAATATTATTAAGCAACTTTTTGAATATTATTTAATAATATATTGTCTCTGTCCCATAATAATAGTAGCAGTTCATGAATTTAATTTGTTCCATAACAATAGCAGCAGAAGAAAATGGATATAGGAAGCAACATTAATTATCAAAAAATTATAATTATTTAAATAATAATAAAAATTAAAAATATTACTTACTTAAATATTAATTTTTATTTACTTGCACGAAGTAAAGGAAGTATTGTAATCGCGAAAAATTTCAGATATCATATTTTAACTGAAATATCCATATATGTATATATATATATATATACATACAGACACTGCCCTCCAAATGTTAAGGAATAGCATGTGGTTTTTGTGTGTGTGTGTGTATGTGTGCGCGTGCGTGCGTGCGTGTGCGTGTCTAATTTGAGAATGAAGCAACATAGAAACAAGAAATTTACAAGACTTGTTCACTAAACAGTTCTTTAATGAATGCATCATACAATGTTTCTGAAGCTCAACATAAACATGAATTACAACAAAAAATCGCACTCTTCGCAGAGAAATCAAGTCATGGAGAAACAGTCTATCACCGGTTTTTGAGGGAAAATGATATGGTAACGGTCGAAAAATGGGTTCTAATAAGAAATGTGTCCACCCCCAGCTGCAATACATTGGCGGCAGCGACGTTCCATGCTGTCAATTAAGTTATCGGTCAGTGAAATGGGAAGCAATGACCAGACACGGAGTAATCCTTATTCAAGTTTATCTAACGACTTTATAGAAGGGCTTAAAGCAGCAACCTGTTTCCCAAAGTCCTAAAGATGCTCTAACGGATTCAGGTCTAGGAATTCAGCTGGCCATTCCATCTGCTCCATGCCGTGACCCTCAAGATATTCTTCAGCAACCGGAGCTCGGTTTCTGTCGCATATTGTAGTCCATCAGAAGAAATCCAGGACAAATAGCAGTGACATATGGGCGAACATATTGATAAAAGATCTCGTCTCGATATCTCACACCGGTCAGAGTTCCTCCATGCAACACATGCAGGTCAGTGTTACCACCGACAGAGATCCCAACCCAGACCATTTTTCCACCACCTCTGTAACTGTGTCTTTCCACAATGTGGGATTGCTTGTACCTGGTGCGTTGTTCCCTCCAGATCAGCTGACGACCTGAATCACTCTCCAGTGTGAACCTGGACTCGTCTGGAGAAGAAGAAGAGAACAGACGCCCATTGACTGGTCCAGGAGACATGTTCTCTTGCCCAACATAAACGGGCACTTCTGTGTCCTCGGGTCAAGAGGACACAAACAACTGCTCGTCTTGCACACAGACCTGTATTGTGCAGACGTCTGCGCACTGTAGTAGCTGAGATACTTGTTCCTGTTTCCACTAAATGATCTGCCATGAGCTGAGGCACAGTAATGTTACTCCTTCTTTAAGATCGAAGGAGCTAAAAAACGGTTTCCCGCAGGTGTTGTAACTCTAGGTCTGCCTGGAACATGTCTTCTAGACACAGAATCCTTAGATTCAAATTGATTCCGTAGTCGGTGAACCATACTACAAGCGACATTGAGACGTCTAGCAGCATCAGCTTGTGACATCCCCATTTCCATTCATTCGATCTACCGCCACCTCAACGAATCGGGCAAACGACTTCTCCTGGCCATTGATCGATGCTCCTGGATTTTTTCCACGAAACCGTAATAACAACTAAAGATCAACATTTGTGTACAAAAATTACAATTTTTGCATTTTTTTTCTCCAACTCCTGTATAAGTATTCATTTCTGTAAAATAAAAGCGGTAACTATCGTTTTATCATATATTTTATTAATTTTCGTTACTGCGATGCATATGAACTGTGAATTTAAGTGAATTTAAACGTTACTGACATTTTTGTAATGAGTTTTGAAGCACATGCTGTTTCTTACTTTTGGAGGACAGTATATATATATATATATATATATAAGTTATTACAACATAAAGAACCATCGCCAAACCGTTGCAGCTTTCTCCAAGTATATATATATATATACTTGGAGAAAGCTGCAAAGGTTTGGCGATGGTTCTTTATGTTGTAATAACTTGGAGAATCTTTACAACGTAGATAGAAAAATGACACTAGAAGGCAGACGTAGCTGTGAATTCCAAGTATAATTTTATCCCTTGATAGGTAATTCTTAGGATACGTATTCTTTTCTAATGCACATTAACATTGTGGGTACGCTATGCACCCCACAATTTTATATTGATCGCATTTTTAGAAAAGTAGACAATAGCTAGCAGAGGCTAAGCGAAGTAGCTTCTTATCGAGAAGAGGGCTAGAAGCAAAAGATACGCAGTTATCCAGTATGGCACACTATTAAGAGAAGGTTTCGGTTTAAATTTCTTATTAACAGAAAGTTGCAGTTCTCAAAATTTTGAGATCAAGTTTGGAATTAGTTACGTCATTAGCGCTACGCAGGGCAGAAAAAGGGGTTACTGTTTTTAGAATGGATGGGGGAAATTAAGTGGCTACTGCTAATTGAAATTACAATTTTGGTTTAGGTATTTTGTATCTTACGTATATATATATATATATATATATATGTGTGTGTGTGTGTGTACTCACTTCCTTACCCGACTTTTATTTTCGCAATCGTTCATGGTAGTGATATACTTCCAGTTACAGAAGTATTTACTGTTCATGTACTTATATATACGAAAATGTTATACTCGTTATGAAACAATAAAATTATAAGAAGTTCGATTCTCGTAGGACAAAAGTTGACCGGGATATTTAATTTCTAATTTTGCAATTTTTGATGTCATTTTCTACTTGTCTTGAGGGATCGGTTAATTACGTTAGAATTTCTTTTGCAAATAAGTTTAAAAGAAGTGCAGAAAAAAAAATCGTATAATTTAATAGGCCGTACCAGGAGGTCATAGTGTCCACATCAGAATTTATTTTGATTATTTAGTTAACTTCTGGATTTTTCAATAATTTCGTTACTGCATATTAAGCTTGCAGGTGGCAAACACCTCTTGGCTTCGAATATTTGCTTTCTCTATGTGCCTGAGCTTAAAAATATTGCAGCCATCGTTCTCCATGGCTTCCAGCATAACTTGTTGAAGTGAAGTTGAAACGTATTATCCAGACCTTCGGGAGAAAATGATCAAAGGCTATATTTACTGCTTGTATAGTGCCTTTTCTGCTAAGAGGAATATATCTAAGTTTTTCAAGTTTTTCTGCATAATCGTCTCAATTTGCGTCCATAATTTTGATTTTTCAAAGAATCGACATCAGCGTACGATTCACCTGGACAACTATTTTCGGAAGCACGTTTCGAAACTTTGGGTATGGTCTTTCCATTGCACATAAATTGTTTTGCGGCAAACATAATTGCACCCTTCTGCAACTTTTTGCTTTTCTTTTAAAGCATCGAGAACTGGACAATCGCAACTCGATCTTTGCTTTACAGCATAACTTCCAGCTCCAACAATTCTCCTTTAAATATTCACTTGCTATTATTAGCTATTATTATTATGGGACCGAGGTAGCAATTTTAGTGACCTAAATTAGCTTGCATACTGTTTTGAAGAATTTCATTTTTATAAATATTTTTAGGAGTTAATTTTTAACCACTGTTTTTTTTTCTATCTTTGTACAGCCAGTTATTTATTTTCATAACATATTTAAACACATTCTGTAAACGCCTGAAAATATTCGAGTTAAGACTGTAAAAACATTTGGTATTTTTAAAGCACGAGTATTGAAAAATGCGCAACGCCTTCGCCGGGACTCGAACGACGGACCTCTGGAATACGCGTTCAGCGTGCTGATCACTACACCACAAAGGCATGCGAGGCAGGGCAGGAGAAATACCTTATAAGACAAGAGATAAAACTTTTTAGCCTTTCCTTTACTTTAAAACTCTTATACTATTTCACACTTTCGTACCAGTATTAATATATACTGTATTATTTACGGTTAAGCTAGTTTAATCCATATTGATGTTGGATTATAATGAAAACCTATGCATATTTCTAAGTATACTGGCAGATATTTTAACTTTTCTATTTCGAGAAGGAAAAAAAAGCATTTTGCTGAATATTTTTGCTCTTTAAAGGGAAAGGAACCACAAAATATCTTAGTTACAGCTGAAATAAATTCAATCCTGCATAATTTTAAAATCACTTTTTGCCTAGACAGTGAAAAAAGGTAGAACAGAAAAAATCAAAGGAAAAGTATTAATTCATGTTTTTCTTTATAATTCTCTTTTTTCTGAGTAGTTTTCTTTAATTAAAGTGATTAATGAAGTATTTGTTCATTAAGATTTTGAATGTATTTTCTAAAGCTTTTCTGCATACAAAAAGTAATTTATCTTACTTTTTTTAATTATGTAATTTAGAGTACTAAAACACTTTTACTCGCATTTCATAGTTTGTTTCGTTATTTGAAGTTGTTTACTTTTTTAAATGGTATTTCTGTAGAAAGGCTTAGATTTTATTCTCTTTTATATGTATGATAATATACTAAGGTTTTGAGCAATCAGCAAGTTAAAATGTTAGCTGAATTTCATGTCGAAGTATTGGTTTTTATTTTCTGTAATTTATTCCAGCGATATTCAAACTGATAATTGCGTTGCTTTGAGAATAATACAGGGTGTTTATAAAGTCCCGGAGCCATTTTGATGTTTAATAACTCATAAAATAATGAAGATATAAACAAACTTATGGCATTTATTGATGGAATAACTTACATAGTTTCCCTTTCAGGTTTGAATATCTTTACTTTTGTAAATATCGTCTGCGCGTGTGGTTAATTTCAGATAATTTCATTTTCCAATCTAAATATCTTTATTTTTCTCTAATGTTCTCCGACGAAGCATCCTTTCATCTTTCTGGCATTCTTAATCGCCATAATGTGCGCGTATGGGGATCCGAAAATCCCACGAATACCGTGAGGCACAAAGGGATTCCCCAAAGGTTAATGTGTGGTGTGGACTAATGCACGATCGACTCATTGGGCCTTTCTTTTTTACGGAAAAGACGGTCCCATCAGTCGTATACTTAGATATGTTGGATAACTTCGTATTTCCAACCAGGAGAACTTCAGCCACATGTCTTTTTGCAACAAGATGGTGCACCGCCTCATCGGGGTACCATCGTTCGTAGTTCTTTGAATGACCATTTTACAGCAAGATGGATTGGGCGAGGAGGTCCAATTCCTTGGCCACCCAGATCACCTGGTATAACGCCGCTGGACTTTTTCCTTTGGGAATTTGTAAAGGAAAACGTTAACAGGAGGAGAGTGTCGAACATGGATGGCCTAAAAGCCAGAATTATAACCGCAATAGCCTCTGTGGATGCCGACATGCTTGCCGGTACCTGGCGTGAAATTGAATATCGACTTGATATTCTCCGTGCGTCGAAGGGGACACACGTGGACATTCATTGGCAAGGGTCATTAAACTTTTTGAGTCTATCTAACCATTTATGTTATTAATTTTAATCCATCTTTATTATTTTATGAGTTATTAAACATCAAAATGGGCCCGGGACTTTATAAACACCCTGTATTTCTGTGTATTCAAATATATATATGAAATTCGCATATCGAAGGATTAATTCATAATTAATAATTGGAAGTATTCTGCCTATAGTTAGTGTTAATGGCAGTTACCGACCTAGGGGTATTTTGAGATAGAAAGATCTCCTAGTCATGTTAGGAATTTTTTGCTATCCGCCAAATATGTGTCACCCTCTACTGAACAAAACTAGCGAAGGAGGGAAAGATATAAATTTCAGAATTAAAACTGTTAAAAAGCCTGGAAAAGTTAATACTAGGGCTGAGATCGTTAACTAAAATTGTGCAGTGCTAAGCACTAGAATAAAACATTTTTTTTTTCTGTCACATAAATTTAGCCTTAGTTGTTTAGCATTTGTCATTATGCCATTAAATTGTTTTCATAATCTCTTAATTTTGCTTGGAATTTGGAAATATTAAAGAACTGTTAATGTGTTTCTTCATACTAATTCAGAGAAATTAAAGTTTGGCTGTAATATCTAACGGATCTGATGTGCTAAACGTATACTTAAGCTGCTTATATTTCTTTTTATTTCATAATTTTACTTTTTATTCTCCTTGTGGTGATATATAATACATTTTGAAGGATCGCTTCCATCTTCAGCTAAAACGACAGTCCGTTTATCCAATGGACACGTCGAGAACAAAGAGTAAACTTTGTCTTAGAAGGATGCTGTATGATCAGATTGAATACTGAGTCAATAAAAGTTCCCCTTCTTGGTAAATATTTATTGGGAAATATATCAGCATGATTTGCATGCTCGTTACTGTTGCTTGTTATGGTGTGATTTCGAGCATAACATAATTTCTGTCGTTTTTAAACAGCACTCTTGAATAGTTGTAACAAATAAAAAAAATATATAAAATTTTACGAAGATTTTAATTAAATAAATACTGCAGAAAAAGGAAGTATAGTTTTAAGTAAGAAATTACGTCATTTACTTCCACTCCACCCCCAATATTCCTAAATAATTACGTTAAAGTTTGATTTAGTTCATTTTATTTGGTAATGACAAAGCACGCTTGTGGCATCTGCCTAAAAGGAGGGATGTTTTCGTGGAGGAATTTCTAAGGGAAACCCGCTTGTAACCACTTTGCACAGGAAAAAATTACATGTACGTTAAGGAGTTAAGGAGTAAGTTCTTTGTTTCCTATCCTCCTTTTCTCCTATCCTTGCAGAGCTGTGGGGAGAAAAAGAGAAAAAAAGAAAGAAAATCTGTGTGAAAACAATAAGGAATTTTTGTAAATGAAAACATTATTATTAATTTCCACCATACCTTTGCTTTTGATAAGGTTACATTAAACATTAAAAATTTTAATTCCAGTTGACTTGGATTCGAATGCTGGTAATGGGTAGGCTTGGCATTTCTCAATTTTCCTAATAATTAATAATCCATACACATAAAATGAAATATAAATATGATCCAGCGTCCCTTAGTATATTATCCACGAAGGCATCCCTCTTCTTAAACAGATATACACATAGGTTTTCCCTATTCTGCGAAATAATTAAAAACAAATTTAGACTAATATCTGTTAATATTAATCTGTTAATTATAATTTTATTAAAAATAAAATTTGTTATTACGTTAATTATTAATATTTAACTGCAATATCAATTAGATACTTTAACTCCTTTTCTTAAATTATTTACACACTTTAACTTCTAAAACTTAATTTAAGAAAACTAATGTGGTTTTAATTAATTTTTTTAATTAATTTATCCAATTGTTTTACAAACTCTTGGTAGTTCAAACACCGAGTAAAAAAAAAAGGAAAAGGAAAGAAAGAGATTGCAATTTTCCCACGAATTGAGCTTCATAAACAGTTTCCGTGCATTTTAAATTAAGCTCACATAAATTGTAGTAATCATGTGTTGAAATAAAATTGTGCAGTCTGAGTTTTCCCTTCATTGCAATAAAACTATTTATGGGAAAATGTACTAATTATTATTAAACCAAATTAATCGCTGAAGCATCCGTATTTCTTCCAAGCAAATTTGTCATCATTTTCAATTAAAGTTTGTGTTTTGAAATGCTACTCATGTTACATATAATAAACTGAATGTTTTTCTGACAAAAGCACAATACTCATCGCATATCTCTGCTTAAAGTAATTAAATGTTTGAAAATTGCATGCACAGAAATAAATGTAATTCTGAAATTTTGTGGCATGTTACGTAGCATGCTTTTCACTGCATGAGTTTTACGTTTGACAAATCTTAACTGAATATAACTGCTATTTTTACTTCGGTGTGCTTTTGTATTTCTCTGTTTTAAACAGTATCAAAGATTAGAAGATAATGTAATATGAATTCAAGTATGCTTCAATTATTTAAATTTGCTTCTGTAATGATATTTAAAAAAAATTTCTCTATTTGTTTCACTGTACTCTTTTTTTTTTTTTTTTTATTTTAAAAAAAATTTCTATGTGTTTTTTTTTTTTTTTTTAATTTAAACTTTTAGCATTTATTGCAAATATTTCTGAAATTATGGTGCTGCCATCTGTTGATCATCAACAAAACTATTAATGACGCAATATGGCTCTTGAGTAATGAGTTGTGGTTTTAATTAACAAATCAGTTTTTAATCTCCTCATTCTAAGAAAAGTCTAAGTGAAAGTTAGATTTCTTTCAGTAACGCCTTAATACGTTTAAATTTAGATAAAAAAAAATTAAATCAGATAAAAAAAATTGCACAATTAAACTCTGGGCTGATCGATGTATAATGAGAAGTTTAAATTTAAAGTGCTTGTATTCTGTTGTAATATATATCTGTAAAAAATGCAGGGTTTCATAAGTAAAAATGCAAATATTGTTATGTCGTAAAACTATAAAAACTTCTAAAATTATATTCGGCCATATGGCTGAAGATTTGTTAGGCTTTTAACATATTGAGCGCAAGTTGTTTTTGCACGCTATTGTTCCTTAATGTCATATAATATGCTTTTAAACATAATATTATATTTATATCTGCTTTAGACAATAAATGGTTTGTATTTATTTGAATATTAAGGTCCAATGGGGACAAAATATACATTGTGAAAACATAATATTATATTTATTTCTGCTTTAGACTGTAATTACTTTGTATGTACTTAGATACTAAGGTGTGATGTGGACAAAATATGCACTGTGAAAACATATTATATTTATATCTGGTTTAGACCATAATTAGTTTGTATTTATTTAATTACTAAGGTCCATTGTGGGCAAAATATACATTGGGTCTATTTGGACGCAAAGAGGACTTAATGTGGCAAAAGCCTTCATCTTGCTTACTTGCAGTAGAGCAGTGCTATTCTTTCCCAGTCTGAATAAAGAAAATATCTTTTACTTTGAAAAGAATATTTAATAACATGTCGAGAATATCTGTTTGTGTAGTTAACAACAAGTGTAAGTTGAACTAGCGGAATTAACTATGTTAAGCTCTAACCAATAAATGTTTTTTTTGCAATAATTTGATAGTTTTAGTACATTGTAGTGTGATATTTCTTTCGCAAATGAAGCAAATTCCATTGATGGAACACAGCAAAAACTTTATTTAACACTTAAAATGGCGACATACAAGCAAGCAGAGAAAACATATTCTAAACTATTTAAAAATAAAATTTAAAAAAAAAAATATGAAAGGTTTCAGATTTTAAATTACGTCCAAAGGAGCGTTTTTTAAACATTTTGTATGTTACTTTTATTTATTGAATATCATGTTTTTCGCATTTAAACCATAAAATTCAGTTAAAGAACAATATCGCAAAATAATTTTAAACTGAGCATATCTTTAGAATTTCCTACACACAGTCTCACGCGCTGCAGATAAAAATGTACAACGTTGCCATTGAGTTGCCTTTGAAATCCTTGAGTCTGTTAATCAAAAATTCGTCAAAGTTTTCCAAATATGAAATCGTTAATAAAACAATTTCCAAATTTCAAATTTGGGCTTCCAGATGCCTATATTCGCAGCAGGATGACGGCATTCAAAATTCGATGGCTCTAGGTACCGTCGTTTTATCACAATGCGAGAAACATACATACATTTATGCACATTCTTCATTATTTAATTTCTTTAAATATAATACAGGGCTGTAATATTTTGTGGCAACAGTTTGAAAAGTGATACAGACTTTTAATGTTTCCCACGTAAAATCGCAAAACGAAAACAATAGTCCTTCAGGGACAAAGCCCCTTTGGACTAATAATTACATTTTACGTGCGTTTAAAACGTTGCCATTCAGATACATATTAATGTTCATCTATTTAAATTGTACAAACGATTGGCAACAATATTTAAAAACTATTCTTCGTGCATTTAAAACGTTGCCATTCATATACATATTGATTTTCTTCTCTTTAAATTGCACAAACGATCAGCAACAATATTTAAAACTATTCTTTGTGCGTTTAAAACGTTGCCATTCAGATACATATAAATGTTCGTCTATTTAAATTGTACAAACGATCAGCAACAATATTTGAAACTATTCTTCGTGCATTTAAAACGTTGCCATTCAGATACATATTAATGTTCGTCTATTTAAATTGTACAAAAGATTAAAAACAATATTTAAACTGTTACATTAACAAGATCTAATTAATATCAGATGTCTTGATATGTACGTTAGCATTCAAAATTCAAAATACGTAAATTCTGGCTGATAATTCTGGCTGATTCTAATAAAAATTAAATTCGTATACGTATTATATGTAAACTTACTTTAAATTATCATACAGCTTAATAATTATAGGTTTCCTTAAGCAAGCAAATGGCAAAGAAAGCTAATGTTTTTGCTGTCTAATGTACGTTTACATGTTTCATTAGCAAATATGAGGTACGTTTTATGTTTTACACCAACAAATCAATTTGGATAACTCGTAACTCCACTATGCACGGTTTCTTCAAACTTCCGCATTACTATATTTATCTTTACAAAATAAGGAATCCTCTACGTCTTGTAAATAATGCTCATTAGAAAGCTTCTTTCAAGATTTTGTAATTCAATAAACGTGTAACATCCAAAGAGGTATGTGCCGACACATAATTATAAATATAAAACCATGGAAATTCTGTAGCTACCTCGACCGTAAGGGTAGACTAGTAAAATAAAAGCTACTTTCACACGTAATGTACTGACGTAAACTAATTTTTTTGCCCACCATTGCTGATGGATCCGAAATTAGAACTGAGTTTTATTTATTTTTATTTATTTTTCTTTCAGATGATGAAGGTATTGCTGAGTCCGGGATATGAAACGGCAAAAAAGAAAGTCCCGCCGTTCGAATGTAGCTTGATGCACTTTTCTTTTATGGACTTAGCCAGAAATGAGGAGAACATCCGTCCGGCTGCATCCATCAAGCAAATTGTCTTTCATTTTGACTTTTGTCTTCCTTGTTTGTAGGTTTATGCTACATCCGTGTACCATCAATCGCTGTCATGTAAAAAAGAACCATACCAATGAACTATGCCTGGATGGCCTTTGGTGTACAGAACAGCTACTACTGGAAGAAAGCACTTAAACAATTGCGCGATAGGTACTTAGTCAACGTGACTTGTATTCTTTTACTGTGTTTTTGTCAACATAACGCAAAATGTACTTGCTACATCTTCGGCTCGTGGGTCATTTTTATTGTTGCCATAGACTGTAGCATATTCCGTATAACTTATTACCCTTTTTAGCATCGTGCGATTTTAAATATGTAAGAATTTGTTAACAGCTTCTTGCACATCACTCCCAAAACCATAATATTTAACAGTACATGAGGTTTTTAATTCTTTTCGCCCCTTGAAGAACAATAGCTTATTTCACTCATTTGTATTCACCGTTTTTAATGCATTTGACTAAAAGTGCATTTTATATATTTGTTGTGTTTATTACTTGTTGCCATTAATGTGCTGTTATCTCGTGTTCACTTTTGATTGCAATAACCATAATCAGATTTGTCAAAATATTTTGTAAATTAAATCAAAATTATATCGCGTGTGGTTTCATTTGAAATGCTGCTAATAAATACGTAACTGTTCGCAGTAATTATTGCAAAAGCTAGAAATATTTGACGCAAGAGGGAAATAATATGTAATTTTCATAACATGTTGCTGTAGTATAATTTGCAGTTGTTTTTATGATCTTATTATTTAAGTAAATTACTGTACAATTTAAATTAAAAACTACAGAAAAACCTTCAGTTCTAAGTTAAATTTAAATTTATATTCACATGGCATTTTTCTTATAAATATTTTTATTATAATTTCAGTTGCGTATCCAAAAATTAAAATTCAATTTAAAAAATTATAAATTTTATTCATTAAATGCGAATAAGTCTTTTGAGAAGCACGTTGTTTCAAATTTTAACCTGAAAACACTTTTCCAGCACATCATTTAATTTTGATTTATGTTAAATCAGCATAATTTTAAAACGCAGCATTAAAAGTAAAATCAACTACAGACATTTTACTTTACCCGGTTTAATTTTTTTTTAAATTTCTCTCATTGTGAAAGAAACAAAGAATAGTTCTTTATATTACGTTTATGTGTAATTTTAAAATTCAAAAACCACGTAATGAAATAGCAAATAAATATACGAGCCAAAGATCTCTTACGTTTCATTTATTGTGTGAAATCAAATATATCACTAGTGTGTGTGTTTCTCCATAACGCCAGTCCTTTATAACGCATTACGAGAATGTACTATGTTCTGTTTAAACCGTAATCGAACAAAAAGTCCTTTCATAGCTCAACTGTTTCTGTAAAATATAATAAACCTTTAGTATTTATACTTTTCCTTTGAAATGTAATGTGAAGCATTTCTGCAATTTTCATTTTAATTATATATGGAACGCTTGCTTGCTTTTGTGTATACGTTAAAGAAATTATTTGTCCAAAAATCTGGAAAAATATCCCGCTAATTGCTGAAAATTTTTCCCTGTTATTTTTAATATCGAATGGACCAATAAATCCCTTCTGAGGGTTTTGGGGGAAAAAGAAGATGATATAGAACATGGTAGTCGCACGGAAGATGAAAGATTGTTTTCGTGAAATGAATTTTAGTGATTTTTCCAAAAATAAACTTTAGTCATGTTAAAAATATAAATTTTAGTAATTTAAAAGGGAATGTATTCATAGTGATGTAAAAATTAAACCTTTTCTGATAACGGTAAAACATCACTGAGCTAATCAGATCCTACGGTCCCATTAATGAAGTTAGGCTATGATTTTTAAGCACCTTAAAATATATACGTAACTATTTATGGGAAAGATAAATGATTTTATTTGAATGTTTATTCGCCGAATATTTTCATTTACAAAGATGACATTACCAAAGTACATATAACAGTCTCCAAATAAATTTTAAAGTTCACAAATGTTCACATCATTTGAAGCCTCTCTGAACTCTTTACCAAACCAGCTGAAGGTTTTTTTTAAACGTTTAAATTTCTCATTTAAAATTTCTGATGTTAATCTGTATTTGAGTACGTGTATTATTTATAAATCCCATAAAAATTTTATTCATTTGAGTCCTGTAATTTGTTACAAAGTCTAGTTGACCGCTAATATATTTGAAGATGCTGTGCTTAATGTCAATAATGTAATGTTCTCTTTGATTTAAAAATTTTAAGCATACTATCAATCTTTAGCGTTTTTTTTTCCTTCTGAAATTTGGAATACAATATTTAAATACAAAATGAAACTGGTCACTTAAATTTTAGGAATTGAAAGAAAAAATAATAAATTTTATGAAGTCTTTCAATTTCAGTAAGCAAATGTCAACAAATAAAGGTCAAAATAGAAACAGAAACCCAAACTGAAAAATCCCAAAACGGCTATTGATCTAACACAATTAACATTACTATGAAAATATACTTTTAATGTAAGTACAAAACTACAATTTGCAGAAAACTGTCAAGAAATATTTTTATTTTTTTATCTGCATGTTTTACCAAATTTTATTTCATTATCCTTTTCAATTTTTCATATCATTTCTTCTCAAATCAAACTTCTGCATCTTTAACATCGAAAAAATATTTTAAACATCACTAATGAATCACATTAGAGAGAGAGAGATCAAAACTAAGTTATTTGTAAATATAATGCATCACTTTCCTTATTTAAATTGTTTTGTAACTTCATTTGAAGGCCATTCATCGGGAATATTGTTTCATCATTTTTTTTATTTTTGTAAACGAACAATAAATTGTGGAATTTTTAACTACTTTTGTCAGCTGTGTCAGTGATAAATTTGTTAAAGGCGTGTCTAGAAATTATTCAGATGATTTTTTCTAGTAATTTGAATATTTTTATATTTTTTTTCTTTTCTGCCAATAGATATAGATCTGTGATATTACTATGGCAGGATGTTGTGCATGTGATGTATATAATGTTATTTTCGCATTTGAATTGAATAAAACGTGATAATATGACCTGGCTGTTGTATTTTTTGTCATTTCTATTCTAGTTATGAAACTAAAACATAGTTTTAATTCCGTAACAGTTCATAAATAAAAAAGTTATCTCCAAACTATGAAATTGACAGCAAATTTTTGGGAAAAAAAACATCTTCCAAGTTAAAAAAAATTCTCATTAATCTAGGGGGCAGAAATATTTACAAGCAGGTAGATGAGCGTAATCTTTGTCCTAATGTATAAACTTTGTCTTTCAATTAGCAGATTCGTATCCTAATATACACTAAGTCCATATAAATATTTATGCGGCTTACATTTTCGCATACGTTATCGCAGGCATTGCTAGGATTCACAGATACGTTTTAAATGATACAAGTATTAATGTTTTTTTTTATTTTTACATCCTTGTACAAAGTAAAAAGGAAGTATTGTAATCGCGGATAGTTTCGGGTACCATATTTCAACGAAAATATCCATTTTGACCGCTATTCAATGCAATTTAGCGATGTTTTTGCGTGATAGTTGAACGTAAGGACAGAATAAAGGACTCTTTTTCTCCAAAAAAATTATGCAACTGATTTAAAATGGTTTCTGAAGAGATGTGTTTCGTATTGTCTGTGCGTACGTACGTATGCATGTATTTCTCTCCCATAATTCAAAAACGAGTAGCCTCAGAACGTTGAAATTTAGTATATAGGACTGCTATAACATATAGATATGTACCTCTTATTTTGGTTGCAATCGGCAGCACCAAAAGTATATACATATATGTACATATATATATATATATATGTATCCACTCTGTTACTCGGCTCAGCAAGCTCAGTTTGTTTTTAATATGTTGCTAATTTGTGCTTTGTGCTTTCTTTTTGCTTTAAAAAGGATTGTATTATGTTGGTCTTATCTTCCGATTAAGGTTTTTATGCTTTAGTTAACCTGCATGTTATAGTTATAGAATTATAGCCTATTTTGTTTACCATAGAAGCCATCTTTGTTCACATTTTGAAAGTTAGTACAATAGTGTGTATGTTGCCAACCTAGAGAAACCAAGCTTCGCAACAACGTCTTCTTTTATTATTGCGAATTAAATCATGGTTAATCAATTCTGGAATTTATTCCAGGAAATAAGTGTTTAAGATTTACTTCGTAATTTTTAATTTAGGTGTTTTGAGTTTTTAATGTATTTTTGCCTTGTCGAGAACTGAGAACTGAATTAATCGTCTTTGAAAAACTGTTTCTTTTTTTTTTTTGTTTGTTTGTTTAATTTCTTTTATACATCGTTTTAGATTTATCATAGTATTTGAATAGAACATGTGGCAACGATTAGATAATTCTTCAGATGATATACATAATTTTTGGGTATTCTGAGTTATAAAATGAATGAGATGTAAAGCTGTTAAATGAACCTAGGGCTAGACTGTCGCTATGGTAAACAAATGTAGTGAATTTTAAAGAGTGCAATTATTCTATTGTGGCTCATGCACTATCGAAGAAGAAGATTTAATTTGATCCGATAAGTTTAAATGAAATGCAAAATACGTATAATTTAATATTCCGTACAAGGAAGTCATGTGTACAAGGAAGTCATCACACATCAGATTTTTTCTTTTAAAAGTTCAATTTTGTAAAAGTTAAGAAAAGTAACTGTTTATATGCGCTCTTTATCCTTGTAGTTATGCTTAGGAAACTTTTACACTTAAAAAAAATAAAACTTGGAACACTCTAAAAAGGGAGTGCCCTATCATATTCGGCACAACACATTTTGTTCTCTGAAGCGAACAGTCGTTCGCCTAATTAGTCTTAGGTAAACTGCAGCCTAGCGCAGATATACCAAACAACACTAACCTCTAAGGTTTAGTACAGTAACAATGACACTTCCTTTACAGTTACTACACCCTCAATATTAGTTGCAATGAGTGAATGTATCACCATAAAGGTACCAGGGGTATCAATCTAACATCATCCCTGAGTTACAAGGCAGTGTTAAGTATAGCCTCAGATTGCCAATAGATGGCAGCAGTGTTTATTTGTAAAAACCTGTGATGTCATAAGTATGTATGTGTAATATTAGTTTGTTTTTGGTGTTCGTTAATAAACGTTGTCTAGAAAAACGCTCTCTGTTTATTAATTTCAATTCGATCCAGTCAGATGTATTAGAGACTTACATCTATTTTGTTCAGACAGAACTAAGTAGTTTAAAAACTGTGATTCCACATTGCACCATGTACTCTCGATGGCTGCTTTTAATACATTCACGGAAGAATTAATTGTCTCCCATCCTCTTAAACTTTCCGAGCCATAATGCCCTACACATTCACCATGGGGTTAAAATCGGGGCTCACTGGTGGTCGCTCAAAAACAGTGACATTTCCCATGTCTAAGTAATTTTTTGTAGCAATAGAGGTATGAATGAGAGCATTGCCATGCTGTTACGCCCAGTTCTGTCCTCCAGTGCTTCCTGCAAATGGCATAAAGTGGTATCTTAGTATTTCGATGTATTTAGACGACTCTTGACGACCATCTTGATCCTAAAACCTACTTCCCTTTGAAAACGAAAGCTGCCCGCACCATAACAGATCCATCTCCACTGTTCCTACTGAAATAGCTCTGAAGCTCTTTTCGTAAGTCATTGCCAGTAATATGAATGCCCGTCAGGACCACCTAGATTCGATTTTTTTCATCACTGAAAATTACAGAGATCTATTTGTTACCATATGCTATGCGGTTACAGGCCCATTGCAATCTTATTCGTTTGTAGTGCCGTGAGAGCGGTAATGATTGCGCCATTCTTCGTATGAGTCATATAACTAGACTCCTTGATTCGCCTATAAACAGTGATTTTGAATAGTTGCAATCTACGAGCCCTTGTAATTTGGAGATCCAACGTTTTCGGTGTCGAAGCCATTCTTTGTATTCGCCTATCGCTTCGACTAACTGTCGCTCGGGGTCTTCCTCAATGTGTTTTTGTCTGATGTGGCGTCTTACCAGATGTTACAGGATAGATTATGCTTACAGATCGATTCAGAAGTTTCCAAATTTCTTTAATAGACCTTGTATGCAATTTAAAGTTCACAATCTTGTTAACTTCAGCATCAGAAAGTTGCGTAACTTAATTCATACTTAACCGTAGTTCAAATGATTTTTTTTCTTTTTTACATTGGATGTTTGAATGAAAGTCTTATCATATAAAAAACTCAATTCCCCATCATGATTTTTGTTAAAATATTTGTTAAGTTGAAAAACTCATATGTTTTAAATAAACATATTTTAATCGGTTAATTTTATACAATTCTATTTTTCTTAAAAAGACAAATTACTTGAGTCTATAAACCTTTGGCATAGAGTGAATAGGCTCCGCGTAATGTTATCACATGTGTCCAAGACCATTTTGGTAACATTAACTTAATGATAACACTAAGCAA
Organism: Stegodyphus mimosarum; assembly: GCA_000611955.2. Lineage (NCBI taxonomy): Eukaryota > Metazoa > Arthropoda > Arachnida > Araneae > Eresidae > Stegodyphus > Stegodyphus mimosarum. The sequence goes on from KK117643.1 coordinate 223,899, forward strand.
TGAGAAAATTATTCTTCAGAATCTCAATGGAGTTTAGCTAATTTAATATTAATATAACTAAAAATATATTGTTACGTTTTTTTTTTCTTTACGTTAAGGTTCGTGGATTTGGAGTGAATAACGACGACAGCACTTGATGAAGCATCGAAACACAATTTATTAGCCAATATTACTTAGGACAGCTCCAAAATCACGTTTACAGTCGTCAAAGAACTACTATAAACACCCTGACACAATCAACGACACAGGCTATCAGGCTATAACGGGGGAGACAGCTTGACGGCAAAGCACCAGAATACAGCTCCCAACTCTGCTCGGTCGTTCTGGGAACTCTAATTACCCTCTGACTCTCCACGCTACAGATCGCGATGCACTCGACCTATACACTAGAGTACAGTTCCCGACTCGGTTCGTTCGTCCTCGGACGACAACACACTCTAAGATAAAGCTGGACGATGCACTAACTCGCGATACACTAAGAGATTCTCTCGGTGCACTCGACGACCAACTCAGCATTAGACTACAAGACACTCGCTCATTGACTGACTATTAACTCGATGGACTCCGCATTGACTGACACTCCACGTACCAGCAGGGTTTACATAGCTTTTGGCTTGTGTTCGAGAATATCCTGGGCTAAGCCAAGAACAATTCGTTTCGGAAGGTTTTCCATCTGTCTATGGCATATCACCAATTTTGTCGCCAAATGGGCGATTTCTCGCCAAATGTGGCAACCGCGTCTTCCCCGTTTTATTTTCTAGTAACCCTAAACCTGCTTTGCAAGGACGCTATCTTACCTCGCCTGAACATTTCATACTTAATTTCAAACCATCTAGATAGAAAACAAGTCATTAATAGTTTACTGTTCGCAATAATTACGTAAAATTTCATTTATCAGTTGTTCATATTCATAATGTTTCAGGAAATCATTTGACAGATGCAATTTTGGCAGCAACTTATTAAAAGCAACTTTTTTTTTCAATATGAATGACTTAATAAACAGTGTTTTCTCTTTTTCTATCGACTAAACCAACAATTTGTTGCTATAAAATCATCTTTCCTCATTTTTACAGTTAATTCTTCAGCTCTCTGCTGCATTATATTCAAGAACATTTGTAAATCTAATCTTCAATTCTTTCTGAGCACTGTGACCGTTTCCGCCCGACGTCCATTTCATATTTTCAATTCACTTTTACTTTGATTTGAAACTAATATCTTCACGATTCTTCAAAATCTTGAGTAAGAGAGATGGAGAATATTTACTGTTGACGCATTTTTGAGTGATACTCATAACGGTTTAAGAAATCGACTTTGTCTCTCAGTTCAGAACGCTTTTTGTTACATTCTATGATAAAAATGGCAACACAGTATAGCAAATGAATATTTCCTAAAACGGAACATTTATAAAGATGTAAAGCTGAAAGCAACGAGTTGGCGAAAAGCAAAGTTATCTAGAATACCGTTTCGTTAAACTGGTTAGTCCAGTCGATCTTGCTGAAATTTCGAAAATAGTTCCTTAATACCTGATTGCGTTGAATCAAAATCAAGCTGCTTGGGGAAATGTCTGTGTCATTTCGCACTTTTTCTATCTTGTTTCGACCTCATTTGTAAGTTTCATCTTTCATCGGCCAAATTTACTTTAGTTTATAAAAGTCTTTCTATAATATTTTGATACATTAGCCAATTTCTTAATCGCAATAAGCAACGCATTTCCATGTTTTCGTACACAAATTCCATAGCAATACCCAAATGATGAAATTAATTGCGATCACAGTAAGCGGCGTCTACTGTATTTCTTATTCTATATGCAAGGTATAAGCAGATCGATTTCAAACAGTGGCGGCAGAGCCTCAGTATCAACAAGAAAACGGACAGCATGCTAGAGAAAAGCACCGTTTCTTGAGAATATCGGCGTACTCTTCTTTGTAGCTAAACGTAAATACGTTTTCAAAATGTTTGAATGACAGTTACTATTCACTTTCTGCTGATGGGTTTATACTGCTTCTTGCGCAGTGGATGGCCTACCAGAACGTTGAGGGGAAAAAATCTGAAGGTTTTCAGATTTTAAATTACGTCCATAAGGAGCGTTTTTTAGCGTTTTGTGTGTTACCTTTATTTATTAAATATCATGCTCTTAGCAACAAAGCTGTATGTAAGTAAAGCGTCGACACTTCAATGGGAGAAATTGCGCTTCGAAACGACCGCAGCGCTCGTAGCGGTGGCGATGTGGAAACACAATCAGTAAAACTGCGCATGCTCCTTTTCTTTTCAGTCATTGATTGTTTTGATTTGGTTGTGTGTTTGATTCTACCCAAATCTTGTTAGCTTCTAACGTGCTTTGGTTGTGTTATTTATAACTTATTAATTTTGTACTTTTTAATTACAAAAGGCTCTTTTCAGAACCAATTTTATTTTTTTAATTTTCACTAATGGCGTATCGATACTGCGGATTTAAGGATTGCAAGAGTAAGATTTCGTCGAAATCTCGTGGAATACATTTCTACACGTTTCCTTGAGACGATACGTACTTAAGGAAGTAATAAAGAAGAGTTTACTAATAAAGAAGAGTTTTACGGAAGTAATAAATACGCGTTTTAGGATATGTATTGTTGAAATTAAAGGTAAAAAAATCTGATAATTAAAAGAATTATT
>KK117643.1:226597-269164 GCA_000611955.2 Stegodyphus mimosarum
TTTTATAATAACTCAGTTACATGTTTTAAATAATATTTTTTTCAAAATCCTTTTTTTTATTCCCTTTCAGAAATATTCAAAGAAAGTTATGTACTATTTAATGTATTTCACTATTAAAATAAAAAGAGCGCTAATTTGAAATGGACCGAATTGAGCATTAATTACAAAATGACTTAGATTTTTTTCATTTAAAAGATGCCTCAGAAGCTAAAAAAATCATGTCATATTTGAGAAAGTATTTTAGGTAGAAGCTCTGTAAGAACATCCCATCCTGTCAAAACTCATTGCGGCCTCTCCACCTTACTTCCAACCTCCATGACGTCACTGCAGGGGAGAGGAGGAGGGGAAGAGATTTAGTTTACATCGCCACCACTGCAGTGGATTGGCGCTGCAATTTGGCGTCATGTTATAATATGGGAGTGCCGACGCTTTACTTACATACAGCTTTGCTTAGCACTTAAACCATAAAACTCAGTTCAACAGCAATATCCGAAAATAATTTTAAACTGAGTATATTTTTAGAATTTCTGATACCTGTTGCCATTGCTCACTTTTAAATTGTTTGAGTTTCTTCATCAAAAATTCGTTAAAGTTTTACAAAATATTTAAGAAATAATAAAACAACTTTCAAATTCGCTCTTCCAGATGCGCATATTCGGGTGGAAACGTACCTTATTCAAAATTGGATGGCTCTAGGTACCGTTGTTTTATCCCATTTGAAGAAATATATATACGATTATGCAGATTCTTCATTATTTAATTTCTTTAAATATAATACAGAGCTACAACATTTTGCGACAACTGTTTGAAAAGTGATTCAGACTTTAAATGTTTCCGAAGCAAAATCGCAAAACGAAAGCAATAGTCCTTCAGGGATAAAGCCACTTTGGACTATAAAAAAGGGACAGTTCTGTACATGCCGTTCTACTGGGCCGATTGACAAAACTCAAATTGCGTTTTTCATGTCTCGAAAGCGCGACTTAGGATATGTATTAGATTTATATAAAGCGTTGTTCTAATATAGGTATTTTGACACAAAAGCGGACTTTTCTGAAATGGCATGCCAATTTTGTTCCATATTTCGATTCTACGACTCAAATTACGCCAAGCAACCAAATTTTGTGAAAATCGCAAGAGTAGTTTTTAAAAAATTAGGTCACAAATTTTAGCTCCTCAACGTTAATTCAATTGCATGTATATATTTATTATTATCTCTTTTTTTATTAAACTTACTTGATTCCTTCTTCCAAACTTCGAAATTTGGGCTTAATCCAAGTATAATTCGCATACTTTTTATGATTTATTTTTAAAATTTACATTTTAAAATAATTTTTATAAATTTTTCGAAAACAATTTTGAGTTATAATCTATAACATTTTTATCATCATCTTAAAGTAGATGTATTTCTAAGCATACCTGCAAAAAATTAGAGTTTTTTATTCAAAATTTCTTAAGATATAATACGTGAATTTACATATTTGCCAGCTTTGGAATTTCGTATATTTCTTAAAAGCAATAATAACACAAATGTGATTTACGCAGTTCGTTAAAATTATTTGAAAGTATGAACGATAACTTTTTTCCGCTCGTCTGCAATGCAAAAAAGAAAAGGGAAATAGGTTGCCATAAATTAAGTAAATTATTCTTGGTGAAATCTGTATAAAAAAGCAAAGATAAATTTTGAATTTCTCCGTAAATTTCGCAACAAATTTTACAAAATTTAATATTTAGGCATAATTTTAATGGTAGAATCGAAATATGGAAAATAATTGGCACGTCATTTCAGAAACTGTCGTGTCAAAATACCGATGCTAGAATAATGTTATATTTAAATCTAATATACATCCTAAATCGCGCTTTGGAGACATGAAAAACGCAATTCGAATTCCGTCAATCAGTCCAGTAGAATGGGAGATATAGAACTGTCTTCCCCCCCCCGCAGTGTACTACGTCGATTCAAAAGTCGATTCTCCATTTTACCAGAAAGGAATTAATCGAGTACGGATAATTTTCACCACCAAATAATGTCATAACTTTTCAGGCATTTTCAGTATCACCCATCTCACTTTTAACAGACAATTCAATCACAGCTCTGCTGTAATTTCACCAAGACGGTATGTTCATCCACCATGGCAAGACGTTTTGCATGCTTTTCATGCACTGTTCGTGAATGCGGAACTTGCAGATTCAGATACATGTATCGATATTTGACATTCTTAAACATAAAACGACTCTAAAATTGGTAAAAAAATAAAGGCAATTTTAACCTTTTCTCTGGTAAACATTGCATAATGCTGAAATATTGAAATTAAGTAAATATTCTTTAATATTACTTCACTGAATTTTAAGTTTATTATTTCGATAAATGTACGGCTGTAAAAATGTTATAGTGATATGATAGACAAAGCTAATATTTTCGATCTTAAACTGTATATTAAAAGTAAGCAATTATATACAGGGGCTGTTCCCACACTTTTAGACGATTTTGCTTTGCTACAGAAGCAAATCTTCTGCTTAGAATTTCTTTTTTCTGCAACTATATTTTTGAACGTATAAATTATCGTCTGCTACTTGACAGCTTTGTTTTAACTCAAAATGTCGCTTTTAAAAACGAAATGGATGGAAGGCTATATTTATGTTCTTTCCAATGAAAATTGTTCTTATCTAGTTATTAAAAAAAGTTCTGAAAACCATGATTTTTCAAAATGGTTTTGTGAAAGCCATGGTTGGTATCTAAAGCTACGGCAGATAATGTTGACAACAGCGAAAGAAAAAACTTCAAAATTTAGCTTCAAATGGAAAAATTGCTCCAGATACATACTCAAGGAAAAAAAAGGAATGTTTCGAATATTGCAAAAGTAAGATCTTTAATGTTAAAAAAAAATCCATCAAGTCAAAGGATAGTTGCAAAATCATTAAAATACTCAGTGTCAGCTGTAAACAAAGTGATCAATGCTGATTTGAAATCTTAAAAAGGAGAAAAAACGTAATATGCCCGTCTTTCTCCACGACATACCGCCGAACGCAGAACGCCCTGCAGAATTCTTTATGAAAAACATATATCCGTACAAAAATGGAAAAATATTGTCACAGCACACGAATCTTGGGTGTCCTTAAATGATCGCAATAAAAAGAGATCCATTTATTATCATCAAAGCGGAGAAAAAAATCTTTAAAAGATGGTTCAAAGAATCTAAAGAAAGTGGTTTATCATTGTTGCCAGGTTTTCATATATCGGAAAATTAAATATAAAGAGAGTTTAGTTCAGATCAATTCTACATATTATCAGGAACATATATTTAGTCACAATCGTCAAATCTGAAATATATTCTCTTTACCCACATTGTCATCAATCAGTAGAACTGCATCAAAGCTATGCAAGCAGCCACACGTAAAAATCTACGGTTAATTTCCTGGAAAAATGGAACAAGAAACTCGTATCAAAGCCATACCCTTCACTCATATCCCTACTAAATTCTTGGAGCTATCATCAATGTATTTTTGCGCTTTTGTACTTTTAAAAAGCACTCTGTCTAAACGTCGATCTACAACTTCCTTAGACTTCGCAAAGCATTTCGAGAACGATGGGATAATGTACTGCATCCGATAATACAAAAGGCTTTTTTGGTTTGGAGATTACGGTGTATAAAGATGGTGAAGAATAAGGGTGATCAAACAGAGCCTATAAAACATAAAAATTTTAGGTGAAATATATCTGTAATTACAATGAAAATCGTTCAAAAATCTACAAACTGCCTTATTAGGAAGCGTATGGAAGTTGTAATGTAGTGTTTGAATCCGTTAATAAATTTTAATATTTATGTTCCACATTAGTAGTGCCAGATTTCCCTTCTTTGATATAACACATGACCAGAGAAATAATTTATCTTTGTTTGCAAGAAGCAAATACATTTTAGAAATCGATTTATTCCTGGATTTCATCAAAATAGAACGCAGCATTTTTCCCTCAGTAAAAGAACTTCTCTGTAACTGATACTTCTTACGGTAAAAGAAAAGTATTCTTTTTTTACATTTCTAACAGTGTGTGTTTGACTAAAAGTAATACCATTATTCAAAATTGGAATTCACCACACTTTTTCTCTTCAAGGTAAGAGGTTATGTGATTACTTTATCCAAGTGTCCTTCACTGAAGTAAACATGTAAAGAGCACTTTTACACGAACTGTATAGTAATAGATAGCGCTTTTAAAGAAAACATTAAACTGACTTCTAGCGCAGTTTCGCAAAATCAAATATACTAAGTGTAGGTGTTTGAATTCTAGGCATTCGTGATCTGAGAACTTGAGAACTGATGTGTTTCGAATATATACTCAAGCATTGAAGGAATGTGGTATAATATGACAAATTCTTTGCAACCTAAATATGAATGCAAATCTCATTTTTCAGTAATACAACAACATGTATAATAATAAAACACGATTACTTTTCTGAAATTTGCAAATATTTTGGAAATTCATAAATTTCAGATGTTTTTCCATTAATCTGTAATCTCTATTATAGTTTTATTAGCTTTTTTTAAAACTTAAATCATTCTATTATGATCTTCACTAGAAGTTACACGAAAAATACGCTGCTCATTAATCTTATCGCAAATTGTAAATCTGAATTTCCTACTTTAAATTACCTCTTAAGATCCAACTTATGTGCACTCAACTAAATGTTGCATCATGGTTTTCACCTCCTACTATAACTGAGCAAACAAAATAGGGTTTTGCTATCGTATGCCGTTAATGATATTACTAATTTTAGTAGGAAGTTCAGTTAAAAAAGCAAAAATGGTATTTTAGACACTTTTTAAATTTAAAAATTATTATAAAATATTGTTTAAGTTTAAATTTAAGAATGATTACAAAATATTGCTTACGTTTAAATTTAAGAGTGATTATAAACTATAGTTTGAAAATACAAATTTCGTATATAGCTAGATGATTTTAGAGCAATTATATGTGAAACTGTTATATTTTTCTGTGTAATATCACATGAAAAATCTACAGAGACAACCTATGCCGAAAAGTAGGAATAAAAGATCAAATCTAAATGGGTATCTCGGTAATTTGGCGAGATATCGCCAAGCTGGCAATCACTTTGGCGATAAACTTTTGTTTTTGTAGCCAAATTTGGCAAACAATCCCCAAAGTCGCCAAACTTGGCCACCATTTGGCGACATTTTGGCCTGGTTCGTGTATCACCGTAATAGGTACTGTAATTGAATAAATGTAATTAATCTCTTTAATAACTAACAGTAATTCGACCCTCATATGGCTTTCCAGTAATTTCGAGAAGCAGAAAGTTCTAGAAATATCGCGGCTTAACTTGCTTTTTTCATGTCTCGAAAGTAAGATTTAGGATATATATTAGATTTATATATATACCATGGTTCCAAAATAGATATATTGACACAAAATCGAACATTTTCTGAAATGACATACTGATTTTTTTTCCATATTTTGATTCTACGATTCCAAATTATGACAAATTACCAAGCTTTGTAAAAATCGCAACAGTAGATTTAAAAAACATTAGCTCTTAAAATTTTAGCTGCTCCAATGTTAATTGAATATGGTATATAATTATTAATATTTCTTTTTTTATTACACTTGTAAGGTTTTAGTTACACTAACCAAGTTTTATTTTAATTTAAAACTTTCTATCTCCTCTCTGTTTCAACTTCCCGTCAGAAGAAGCGCGCGTTTTCAGCTTATGCTAATTTTGAAGTACAGCGAAGTACTATTTAAACCAGAGGTAGAAACCTCTTAGCGTGAGAGAGCTTAGTCTCAGATCACGGTCACTCTGCTCGACGTTCGCCTGATTAGCTAGCAGTTTAAATTTATAAGCCATAGTGCTTACTACGTGATTGCATTGTGAAACAATTTGAAGTGCGTTAGTATTAGTATATCTTGCTACGCACCCTTTTAGGTAGAGGCCAATCTCCGCGAATCGCTCTGTGAGCAAACTTTGATTTAATTTCTATTTTAGGTTTAGTATTTAAATTTATTTAATTGTTAAGTTCGACCCAAGTGCGGTCTTTTACTTTCTGTATCGGTCCCGAGTTGGGAAGTTTGTAAATAATAGTGATTGAATAAAAGAGGATTTTAAATCCCTTCACGTGCAGTTATTATCCAGCACAGCAGTCACATCAGAACAAAGCTTACGTTTCATCAGCTCACTGTTCCAGTTCAGGACTGAAAACTTGAGAAGAAACACCCTGGTAAATATTTCACAATGTTCTCAAAGAACAAACACAGAATACTCAGTCCTGATACACTGACTCGATTCCTTCTTTAATAATTCGAAATTTAGGTTCAATCCAGATAAAATTCGTATAAATTTTCTGATTTATTTTTAAAAGTTGTAGTATGTTTTAGTAATTTACATAAATATTTCGGTAACATTTTCGAGTTATAACCTATAAAATTGTTACCATCATTTTAAAGTAGATGTATTACTAGTCATACCAGCAACACGTTACAGCTTTTTATTCAAAATTTCCCAAATACGGGAATTTATGTATTGGAGCGTTCTGAAATTTGGCATATTTGTTATTGGCGATAACAACGTCAAAAAATGGTTTACGCACTTTGTTAAAATTATTTTCAAGCATGAACGATACACCGTTTATGCCGCTCGTTCGGAATAAAAGGGAAAGGAAAATAGGTTACCATAAATTAAGAGTTTCCACAAGGAACTTATTCTTCATGCAAACTGAACAAAGTGTACCAAGATAAATTTTTAATTTCTCAGTAATTTTCCCACCAAATTTTACCAAAAAGTCCGATTTCGTGTCCAAATACTTATGTTAGAACAATGTTATATATAAAGCTAAATTATGTCCTAAGTCGCGCTTTCAAGACATGTAAAAACAAATTAATTTTTGTCAGTCGGCTTACTAGAACGGAAGATACAGAATTATCCCCCCTTTTTTAATGTGCCAAGTGTTCTTTAACACCGCAACAAACACTAACTGCAACATGCAGTTAGTGTTTGTTGCATTATGGAATTCATAGAATCTGAGTATAGCGCACAAATACGGTGAAAAATTTGGAAAACATTTCTGTATATTCGTTATATGTAAACTCAATAAATCTTTACGGTTGAAATGAAAGATTTAAGAGTGATTTGGAGAAAGATCGTTATCAGAAATGTATTCCAAATGGAACTACTAAATCATAGTTTTAACTAGCCTCTTGACTAAAGGAAGCTTTGTAAACGGAGGCACTTGATTAGAAAAGTTACATCTAGGTCGGGGCTGATTGCTATCGCAATAACAGAAGCTCTTATATATCCAAACGGAATTGAGGAATGAAATTTTCCTTCAAATGGATTTCAGGAATGGAAGTAGGAAATAATCTTGTAACCAGGTTTTAATTGTGTCACTTTATTACCGCAAACTTATTGATGGGGTTACTCTGTGAAACTAATTAACTGCTCTCAAGAAAGAATATGTTAAACTTCCGGAAAATTTATACTATGGCTTATATTTCTGAGTGAGTTCAGATGTGTAAGAGTCTATCCTTGTATGAAAACTATCGACGATTATAGAAGTTCATAAGCATTATTAAGCTCGTTTACTCTCTCATTTCCTCTGTCTCCCTTCTCCTTGGACAAAAGTTATGTTAAAAAGCTCAGTACATGACTAAAATATTCAACATGTAACCATTTTTCGGCCTGGAAGAGAAGTCTCGCATTTCTCTTAAAATTCATTGTGTTCATTTCTTACTCAAACTAACAATGAACAGGTATTGAAATTTGACATTAATTAAATTATCATTAATTCAAATTATTAGATAATAATAAAAAAAAGCTTTCAGACTTTACATTACACGCAAAAAATTTCGGGTTCTATATTTCGAAGAAAATATTAATTTTGACAGCTATCGAATTCAATTTATGGATGACATATCTGCACTATAACCACTATCGAATGCAATTAAAAGATCTGCACTTTTGACCACTAACGAATTCAATTTAACAATGCCTTTAAATTGCATAGGAACAGAAAAAAGGACAGAATAAAGGACTTTTTTTCCCCAAACGAATTATAAAACTGATTTAAAATAGATTCAAAAGAGATTTTTTCATGGCGTCGTGGCGTCTGTACGTACGTATGTATGTATATCGCATTACTCAAAAATAAGTAGCCTCAGAACGTTGAAATTTTGTATATAGGACTGCTATAACATGTAGATGTGTACCTCCTATTTTGGTTGCAATCGGCCGCACCAAAAGTACATACATACATATATATATATATATATATCCATTCCGTTACTCGTCTCAGTTTCTTTATTCTTATATGTTTGTGAAGGGTACATTTTTTGCTTTAAAAGTGATTGAATTATGTTGTTCTTCTCTTGCGGTTAAGGTTTTTATGCCTTTAGTTATTATGCATGCAATAGTCGTAGAATTATCAACAATTTAAAAGTTATTTAAGTTCAGCTAAGCCTAATTTTTTTACCATATCAGTCATATTTGTTTACATTTGAAACTTAATAGAGCAATGAATTAAGTCTTTCTGCACCTTCAGTGTCCTTTTAGTGAGTTTCCTTCCTTTTTGCGTACAAACTGTAAGTTTAATTGTAAAAATTCTTTTTTTAATTGATTTAACTCTATGTTTTATGTTTTTCTCTATCTTTCAAATTTTAATGAAAATATTTTGCGTTTTTATGTATTTTTGCTTTGTCGGGAAGTGAGAACTAAATTAATTGAATGAGAAATATATCTCTTATGAAATTCAAGGAAATATGTTTAAATGAAATGCAGGAAGGAATGCGTATAATTTAATATTCCGCACAAGGAAGTGATCTGGAATACGTATCAGATTTTTCATTTACACACCCACACAAGTTTCGAGAGCGTTTGGGCTAAAAATATTTAAAAACAGCATGTCTTTAAAATTTCCGATAGACAGTCTCACGCGCTGGAGGTAAAAATGTTTTATTCCTTACAGTGTTGCCATTGCTCGCTTGGAAATCATTGAGTTTGTTAATAAAAAATTCTTTAAACTTTTAGAAAGTAGATAATAAAACAAATTCTAAATTTAAAATTCGGTCTTCCAGGAGCCCATGTTCAAGTGCAGGACTACTTTATTTAAAATTTGATGGCTCTAGATATCGTCGTTTTTTCACATTGCAAGAAACAGGGATATATTCATACCGATTTTTCATTATTTAATTTTTTTAAATACAAGACCGGGAGATAATATTTATTGGCTACAACTTGAATAGCGATTTTAGTGGACTAAAACGTAATAGATTATAAAGTGCTATCCCTAACTTACCTTCATAAATCAATATTTGAATGCAAATGAAGCGATAGCTAACAATATGAAATGTAAGTTTTGCATATTTATTATTTTTTTAGCTATTTTAAGCGAATTCTGATACCGAATCAACATCTCCATGATTGTGCACGGTTAGGAATTACATGAATGCAGTATAACAGTTGCATGCAAGGATCAAATTATCGAGCTAAAGGCATAGTAAGATATTTCAGTAGGTATTATAATGTACGCCTATCTTAGTTGGTAATTTTTCATGTATTTAGGAACGTTTAGTATAAAAACGTGAGGATTAAACAATCAAGGCTAATATTATTTGACTAAACCTTCTGCGTTCTTATTTAGGTTTCCCAAAACACTCTTCTCACATATGCTAGATTAACTTAAAATCTGAGTAAAAGCAAGTTTAAGAAGGTCACGCAGTTATGCTCATTGCCGATTATTTTTTTAGCTTTTAGATGGTGCCTCTTTGACAAGGCATTTTGCTGTTATATCAACAGTTTGCAGGTGATATCATTTTATACAGTTATAAAATATTCGGTTTGCCTTTTAAAAAAATGGTATAAACCGCACAAGTGTAACTGCGAGTTAAATTAAAGAAACTGGTCTATGAATATAATTTTTGATCGATTCTATTGACTGTTAGCAGATGTGATTAATTTGATCTCTCTGTACGTCTTAATCTGCCTGAAACTCTGTGCGTCGGATACATCTGAATCTGATCTCTCCATATATATTATCTCGCATGCTGCCATATTTTTGTCGAAATGTCGGATGTTTCCCGGAATTCTTACGGAGCAGTAAATGTTTTCTGAAATTCTGACCATGGTTTGTTACCTGCATTGCAGTCCGAGTTCGGTCTTATCAGCTCTGTTTGGCTTCTCTAATAATGGTGTGTAAGGAAGATGGGTCTCCTTCAGTAGAACAAAGGCTGGTTTGGTTTGGTGTATTTAATTATGGCAAAGCTCAAAGGCGTTCTGCCTAAGCGAAGGGATGCCTTCCTAGAGGAATTTCTAAAGGAAAGTGGCTGGTATACACGTTACACATAAGGTAAAGCACGAAAACACCCATGCAGCCAGCCCGTTCGCAGAGAATTGAACCTTGAACTGAACAATTAGATCTCAGCGACTTTACCGCTCAGCCGCTGGTGAGCCAGTAGAACAAAGATTACAGTTGAGTTTTTAATTGAGAAAGAGATCTTAATTTACCGCAGTTTGACAACGGAGAAGACAAGAAGCATATTGTCTGACGACGTGGTCGAAATCGACCTGACTAGAAACATTTATATTGAGCCTATGATTCATCGTAAGGCAGCATTCCCCCTGTACACCGACGGGTCCAAAACGGCAAATGGCACAAGCAGTGTGTTCTGTGCTCTACAAGATGGAAAGATTTTGCATGAGTGGAAACGGCAGCTCAATAAATTCAACTCCGTTCTTCCAGGCAGTTAGTCGCACTTAAGGCAGCCATTACCTACGAGATTTACAGCTTGGAAGATTACAATTGGAAGCCACTCTGCCTCCAGCCTGCAGGCCATACGAGGACAGAATAGTCGAAATCCACTAGTTATTCGTCGCCAACTCCTCCAGCAGCCACAAGTGATGCATCCCAGCACACATTGGGATTCAGGGCAACGAAGAAGTGACAGGCTGGCAAAGTCTGTAGCAAATGATGTGAATCTATTGAAACATTTGACAAGATTACCAGTCTCTCATCTCAAAAGAGTCACCCGTCAGCAGGTTATTGAACAATGCAACGGAGGTGGGACACAGCTACAACGGACAGAAGAACTTATGAATTCTTTCTGAAGGTTGGGGAAGCACTTCGAGTCTGTGACGGTGAGCCAACCCACTTCTTACTGGATATGTTCCCTTCAAATCTTGCTTGCATCGATTTCACCTAAGTGAAACAGAAGTATGGAGCTTCGGAGAAGTGGGTGACCCCGACCACTTATGCTTTTCTTAACCTGAAAATTCTCCCCTACACCAAAAAAACAAAGTCCTCGGACCTCAATGGGCAGAAATTCTGGTTAAGAACAGAATAGCTAGAACAAAATTGAAAAAGGTAATAATGTTCAGTGCTTCAAAAAATTCGGCTTTAAGTGGGATAAACACTAACTAAAGCCCGTCTTCGTCCCGCTCATCAGAGTAACAACTAGCTAGTTACACCAGTCACCAAACAGAACAAAGTAGCTTTATACAAGTAGGACCTCGTAGGAACACTCTGTTTATTAGCGGCAGGAAGGAATGCCTCAACATCCTATGTAACGTAGGCAGAAGAACTACAGGAACATCAGGATCTAATCACTAGTTTCTATTTATCTAACAGTGTAGAGACATTAGGCTAATTACAAGCAAGAGACATGAAAAATATGCAAGGCCTTCGCCGGGAATCGAACCACGGACCTCTGAAATTCCGGCTCAGTGTGCTGACCATTACACCACGAAGGCACGCTACGAAAGCGGGAGATATACCTTATATACTCCCCTTTTTAAAGGGCGACTAGGGTTTTAGGGGACCTAGTCGCCAAATCCTGGGTGTGGAGAGTCATCATCCACAACCCTTTTAGTTCGGGCGCCAGTGTAGAGACATTAGGCTAATTACAAGCAAGAGACATGAAAAATATGCAAGGCCTTCGCCGGGAATCGAACCACGGACCTCTGAAATTCCGGCTCAGTGTGCTGACCATTACACCACGAAGGCACGCTACGAAAGCGGGAGATATACCTTATAACAGTAGCTCCACTGTCTAACACTAATTTGTCAGTCTGCGTTCCCATTTATGCCCAACGTCAATGCAAGAAGTTACTTGCACAGGCATAATTCAAAGGAATTCTGCTCATAGAGAGACAAAAGTGTAAAGACAATGGCATCTTATCCTTAGCTCAGTAGTAGGCTAAACTTTTCGCCTCGTACAATAGAACAGGCATAAGCAACTGCTCATATGTACCTGGAATATGTTCTGTAATATTGAATCTGAAACTTGTAACTGTGACAGGTATCTGGCATTTTCTGTGCCTGTTCCCTGGCATTCTTTCTGTATCTGGAACCTGTAACTTAAATATCTGTATTAATGTAACTGTATTGAATCCATGACAACATATGCAGTAATGTATGGGCGAAAAATAATATAATAATGTCAAGTATTTGCTTATTTTCTCCAGTATCTTGGTCAAACTATCAATGTAACTGTAATATTGCCACACCAAAGTTTAGTTTGCATAATGTATGTGAAATATGTATAATGTATTAATGTATATGAAATGCGCTAATGTATGCATAAGATATTAATGTATGTAAAAGATTTTATGGATGGTCAGATTGTAACCCTCGAATTTACACGAGTCCCATCGTAGATTCACAGTAAATCGGTCGCATATGCACCAGTATGTTAGTATCACTACCAATGTAACTATAAAGTTTTCACAACAAAGTATAAGTATGCATGTAGAGTTCCTCCTTTTTATTCTTTCAAATTAAGTGACGAGGAGCCTAGTAAACTGCTAAGCGTCTCTTAAGTCCAAGAACAGAAACGTAAACTCAGTCCTAAACTAGTTGGCACATAATATTAAATTAGCCAGCGAACTATCAAAAGGCACGTAATACGGCCGAGCGTACTTATAGCTTACAGAGACATAGCCCAAAGACAAACGTGCGCTATTCAGGAATCCTAACTCTCTCTCTGTAGAAGTCAGTTGAACTGGGCTTAAATACTATTCTCCTTCTCATCTGCATCTAACGCGATTCTAAGAACTCATTCTGGTAAGGAGATGTAAGTTGAAACTAAAAGAGATAGGAAAGAAGCACTAAATTAAAATAGGGGTTATAAAATTAAAATAAACCTTACATGCATAATGTACGTGAAATATCGGCTGATAAAAGTCGTACGAAGATGAGAACAGTCGAAATGGCTTCCCATGAGCGTCTGGAATCGGGAATAATGTATTTACTGTTTCGCAATGCTATTTTTATTTCATCGTAAAACTTAGAAATTTTTTATTAACAAACTCTACGATTTGAGAACGAGCAGTGGCAACGCTTCCCCAAATAAAGCAGATTTTTATCTCCAGACTGAGAGACTGTTGGCACTCGGAAAAATGAGCGCGAAAATTAGCGTTTTTAATTAATACCTCTGATTTTAATTTTTTTTTTGGTGTGTGTGTATGTGTGTTCTTCTTTATATATATATATATAAATATATTGATAAGGCCAGTGCAGAAAGTATTACCATATTCAAACAGCAGAGAACATGAAAATTTATAGATTTAAGAATAAAAAGGTGTAATTAATAAAGTCGGAAAGCGAATATGTTTTGTGTAGCTTTATTTGACAATCTTGTGTGTTTAATAAGTGTCTAGAATTTCATTCCTTTACAAACGCAAGTATTAGTTAAAATGTGTAATATAATTTTAATTTAGTTATATACCATAACGAGATTTTTTGTTGCTTCGATTCTAGTTTGCATTTATTTCCTGAAATATTAACATACATAAATGCTCGATTGCAAATCTGTTAGTTTAAAGTCCAGGCAGCGAAAGTTTAGCCAAATTTTTCTACTTACCTCCGCTAACTTTACCTTTCCCCTTGTTACTCTACCTATGATTGTTCTTGAGACCATCTAATAGTCTAGATTTCATCTGAAAGTAGCAAAAACATTAGAAAGCTATTGAAGAGGAATCTTTGCAGCGCTGCCTGTAAAGGCTCTCATCTGTTCCATTGATTTCTCCTGTATTTGCATTAGGAAAATTAACCTTAATTATCTATTATAATAATCAATAACATATCATAATTAAAATGAGGTAATTGAGCAAATATAAATTTCAATAAAACATAATATTAATTTCGAAATTATTTATTATGCATACTCATACACGTACTGACCCTGAATAACGATTAGGAATTTCGGTGTCCGCCGAAAACATGGCGGACAAAAACGTCGCGGAGAAAACAACGCATGGCGGAAACATCGTGGTACAAAGCATCGAGAGAGAAAATAAAGCAAAGAGAAAACACGGCAGTTCTAAAACATCGTGGTACAAAACATCGTTGTCGAAAATAAAGCGGTTCAAAAACTTCTCAGTTTAAAAACACCGTCGTCAAAAATATCGTGGTGAAAAATAAAGTACCTACAAATCATCGCATGACGATAACGTGGCAGACATGCATTTTTCAGGCTTTAATAATTGTAAAATTTAATAAATGTTTAATAATTGTAAAAACTCGCATAATGATTTGTGAGCCAAAGACGGAAAGAAGGATAGTTTTCACTTCATATTTTTTTATTAATTAATAAATATTTGCTGAAAATGTAAAATGGAAACTTAAGCATAGAAAATTAATGCAACTTATAGCACTTGATAGAATTTTAAACTGACATAGTTAACAAACAAAACTCATTAAAAAATTATTTTTTATAAAGTTATGCTGGTAATGTTTCATGAAAAGTATAATCTAAAAAATAATAGAAAAAGAAAGATAAGTAACTGCATGAACTTATCTATAAAAAATAGCTAAGTTAATTATGAGATTATTTTCTTCACTTTTGTTAATCTGATACTCTTATAGTGAAAATTATTTCCCGTTTTGTTTCAATTTCTTGTTTTTTAAAAATTTATTAGTTAATAAAAAATATGGAAATAAAAAATTATCCTTCTTTCCACCTTGCGCTCAAAAATCATTATACGAATATTCATTTACAATTAGAACCTGAGAAACGCATGTCTGCGATGTTATCGTCATGCGATGATTTGTAGATACTTTATTTTTTACCACGATATTTTTAAATGGCGAAGTTTTTTAACTGCTTTATTTTCGACGACGACGTTTTGTACCACGATGTTTTAGAACTCCGACGTTTTCTCTTTGCTTTATTTTCTCCTAGATGTTTTGTACCACGACGTTTTCACCTTGCGTTGTTTTCTCAGCGATGCTTTCGTCCGCGATGTTTTTGCCACGATATTTTCGGCTGTAGCCGGAATTTTAGATGCAGTTATGACTGAGAAAGGAAGCTTATATTAGAATGACTTAAATTTCCTTAACCGTACAGTCTTCACCTGGTTATTTGGATAAAGCACATAACTCGAAACTTTTAAAGAAATAAAATACATAAATTTCTCCCGTAAATATGTATAATACAATTTAGAGTACATTTTGCAACCGTTTCCCTTCTACTGTTAAATAAAATGATTAAATAAGATAATAACTGTTCATAGCTCGAAGCAACTCGATTTCTTGTGACCTTGACACATCAAAATAATCGGGCGTGACGCGACAGTCCTAGAAAAGCAGCTTATCATTAGTTGAGTGACGGAGTAATGTCCTTCTCATGATTTAGGTTAAGCAAATAACAATAAGAAAGTTGTTTTAGCTCTGTTTTTGGAGAAGTAAAGTATTATATTAATATAAATTTGATTATAGAAATCAAAGATTAATAATTATGAATGATTTAAAAAAAATAAAAATACAGATGATAGTTTTAAGTTTCAGAATGCCAGTTTCCGAATTAGTAACATTTTAAAGAATTAGTAAAATTTTAAAGAATTAGTAATATCATTACTCAACAACTGCAATTTCAAAATTTTAAACAAGCAAAAATATTAAATTTTTGATTCGAAGTATGGAATACGAGCTTTCCTAAATGATAGTTTGAAAGGGGATTTTAAGTTATTCAATGAAAGAACACCATAAGTGGGTGACATTTGTTTTCGGACACCTGCATTTTTTAAATTTATTGGCATGAATTTTCTTTTAAATATTGAAACACTGACTTAAAAAAATAATACCTACATTAGAATTTTTTTTCGAATATATGTATTATTTTTTTATTGTTTTAAGTCTTGCTTGTTGCAGAATTAATACCATCAAAATATTCAAAATAATTAAATAATTTATTCAAAACGTGTTCATCGATTTTCGGTTTAAATTAATTTCAAAGATGTTGAAACTATTCTAAATATTCAAAATATCCTTGGTGTAAAACTTAACTATTTTTGATATTATTAAAACGATGGAAACTGTGGAACTGTTCGAAATGCGGTGAATTCCAGACTGCATTCCAAGACAATACGAAGGAATCGGAGATTTATCCTGTAAAAAACCAAACAGAACCCAAAAATTAGTCCTGGAAAACTTGCAGAGGATTTAAAGGAACAGTTTTCAATAAAAGTAAACCTTGAAACTGGTGGAAGAGTCATTCGAGCAAATGGGTATATTGATCAGAACACAACATCTTCATCAACAAAAAAAAAAAAACAAGGAAAATACAGCTGGCTTTCGCAAACTCCCCGATGAGCAAATATTTATTACATTGGAACAACGTATTTGACGCAAGCGAATCAAAATTTAATATCTAGATTTTTAGATCCGATGAAATCTGATGATGATTTTTAGATCCGTTGAAATTTAGATCCGATGAAAGAATTATTATAGAAAGGAACTTGAATAAAGGCTTGAATACGAAAAATGTTTTGCGTATTTGAAGCATGGGGACCTAATTGTCTGCAGATATTTCGCTGTCTAGATTTTGTTTCTGTAAAAGATAATGCTCATCAGTATAGATTTTTGTAGACTTGAAAGCATCTGCAAGAAAGCATGGACTGTAAAATACATTCATGTTCTATCTGGATTGCGATTATAAACATACAGGCCTATATGTTCGCTTATGGTTATTATACAGTTGTCCTGAATCAATCGAAACTCCTCTCTCTTCTCCGAAACTTAAACCTTATGAATATGTATGGAGTAAGTTCAGGAAATCCAACTAAGAAAACATGACATTTCTTCAAAAGCTCTAATAAAAGGAATTTTTAAGGGAAAATGGAATATTCTGAACATTCGAAAAAATTAGCTGAATCCGTGTCAAACACAATTTTAGCTGTAGGATATCCAATGAAATAGTAAATTCCCCATTATTTTTTCTTTTTATTAATTACCAATCGTTTATTTAAAGTGTCCGTATAACTTATGCGAATTATTTTTCAGAACTTTTTGAATTATTAATGCAAAGGGACTTTGTCCCTGAAGGACTATTGTTTCCGTTTTGCGATTTTGCGTCGGAAACGTTTAAAAGTCTGAATCACTTTTCAAACTGTTGCCACAAAATATTGAAGCCCTGTATTATACTTAAAGAAATTAAATAATGAAGAATCTGCGTAAACGTATGTATATTTCTCCAAATGTGATAAAACAACGGTACCTAGAGCCATCCAATTTTGAATAACGTACATTTCTACCCGAATATGGGCATCTGGAAGCCCAAATTTGAAATTTGGAATTTGTTTTATTAGCTATTTCATATTTTGTAAAACTTTAGCGAATTTTTGGTGAACAAACTTAAACGATTTAAAAGCGAACAATGGCAACATTCTACGGGGGGGAAACCATTTTATTTAAAGCGCGCGGAACTGTGTATCGGAAATTCTAAAGATATACACATTTTAAAATTATTTTGTGATATTGCTGTTGAACTTAAATTTGTGGTTTAAGTGTAAAGAACATGAAATTTAATAAATAAGAGCAATACACAAAACGTTAAAAAAAGCCCGTTTAGACGTAATTTAAAGTCTGAAACCTTTTAGAATTTTTTATTATTATTATATTATTATTATTATTACTGCTACAGTTTCTCGCGTACTGGTTCGTAATGGTGTGGATGTACAGAGAGCTGATGATAGCTTGATAAAATTTATATTTCAAAATAAATAAATTAATAAAAATAATTAACGCTTTGAAACTTTTCACATAAAGCACTAGTACAGCTCTTCTCAGTATTATAGTAGTATAGTAGTATAGTTCTCAGTATTAACTACTATCAGTAGTTATCACTTCAAATTACTAAGAGCGTTGTATAACCTTCCCCTCGTCCACCTAGAAATTTTCAATACTTTCGATTTGCCAAAATTGCCGCCCCATCAGTGGCCGAATGGTTAAGACCACTGAATATTGGTAATTCGACCTGGTTTGGGTTCGACCGCAGGCGAATGGGCTTGGGGTTGCACGTTTGATTTCCGTGGTTATCCATATGTGTAATGTGAATACGAGACAGTTTCCTTCAGAAAGTCCTCCACAAAGGCCTCCCTTCTCTTAGTCAGCTAGCTCTAAGGGTTTTGCCATATTCAGATAAGCTAATCTCGAAATTGCTGGATCGCATACACAGTTACGGTCAAAGACACTTACAGTTACAAAGGATCGGACCAATTACCGTTACACAGGTATCGCACCAAAATGTCAGCAAATGAACTCCTAGTTTGGCGATTTCTGAACATTTTTCGCCAAATGTCACGCCAAAAATTAGTCGCCAAAACCATCGCGCTCTTTGCCCGTTTTCGTCAGTTTGCTTGAGAGAGCCATTAACTTCAGTGTTAGATGGACTTACTCCTGTAACTGTATTTTTCCTGCGATACTTTGCTTTCTGATTCCTTTCATGTTACACTGTACAAGAAACACTTCGATTTGCATATAATTTCATGAAAAATATTTACATATATACAAAATTCGTAACATTATTATTATTATTATTTTACCCAAAACGTATTGAAAATAGGCAAGACAGCCTCCACGTTGTTTGCCGTAATAAAATAAATTAAACCATACCAAACGTATTGAAACATGAAATAAGAAGGTTTTCTTAAAAAATCTAATCAATAATATACACGAATGAAAGTGTACGGCATGTACTTAAACATCTTTTAGACAAGCATATGACTACTGTCAGGATCAATCAAGTAGCTTTCATAGAATAGAATGCTCATAAAATGTTCGAGCTGCATACAACTCGAATCTACCATTTATAGCACACACCTTGGAAATGCATTGGGGGCCGTTGTTCAGATGGCTCCATCTTTTATTTCAGACGAACGGAATCTTATTTCGAGCTTTTAGTACAGGTTCCCAAACTCACTACGTCCTCCACGGAATCAGCGCCGAGAGGTGAGCCTTCGTGGGCATCGAGAGGCTCTTCTGCATGGGAAGCAGATTCAAAATGTCCCGGGTTTCAAATTTTATTATTAAGTGTCTGGACGCTCAGCATCGGCACAGGGGCTCAGCTGTGCGCAAACGTGCTGGGGAAGTTTTCAATTGTCAACCTCGCCTTTAGAAAAGAAGTGGGGCCTTAGGGGCCAGCGAACTAACACGCCGGTCCACAGGAGGGTAACACATTCCTCTACCATGTAAAAACTTCGCAACGAGTTTGCGTGAAACCGGTCAAAGACATGCCCCAATCGAGTCGTTTTGTTTTAGCAACTGATATTTGGAAATAAATCTGAAAAACATAACTTACCGAAACCCAGTGTGAGCTACTGTATGCATGTACACTAAAATTAAATGTAAGTGAAGTGTGAAAAAGCAAATGAAAGCTGTTCTGCATAAGGGGAGGAAAATATTCGCGGAGGACAACCTGAAAAAAAGTTTACACATGAGATATGAAGCAAATACGAAAACATCTATGCAAACAACCCGTTTGCAAGGATTCCAACCTGGGTCAAGCTGCTTCTGTTAAGGCGTCGCATCCACTCCTCACTTGTGGCTCAAATATGGTCTTTGGTGTACACACCAAAGCCAGCATACGCTTTTCTTGTTTCCATTGCTCTGAAATTGAAAATGATAATAGCTTATTCCGTTTTCTATTATTCACGATTGAACATATGAGGTTTCGGAAATTATCTTACGTGCAATGTCTACATATAATAAAACAAAGAGTCTGTGTGTGTGTGTGTCTTTCGTTCGTGTTGCGAGTAAGCTAATAGACCCAGGGCCACGAAATTTGGTACATAGGTGCATCTACCCAAGAGCCAGTGCACCTCGAAGCGATTTTTTCGAAATTTGAATTAGAATTTTTTTTATTTTATGTTTTGTGACCAAATCGCGTCATTTTGAGACATAATGGGCTACAGGAAGGCGACATTTCACTCTATACATTTCATTTTTACATCGTCTTGAAGCGTAGAGACTTAGCTATTTTACGAACTTAAAATAAATTTCGTATTTTAATAAATCGATTCAATACGAATTTATTTAGGAAGGTGAGCTTAACACCTTTTCAGCGGAATTTTTTTTAAAAAAACTTATTTTAAAAAATGTGCTGTTTATTTTCCTTTGATTTTTGGACACGTTGAACTTTAATCCTTTCGACTCCTTTTAAAAAAGGAATTTTGGAAAAGTAATAATATTTTGTATTTTTTTTAAAATTTTTTAAATGAAGCTTCCGAATACACTTCTCACATCTCAGATATTTTAAAATGTAGTTTTGGCAACAATTTTCCTTTCTTATTGTTGTTGATAGATTTTTGATGAAATTGCATCATTTTGAATAGTTTCATTCTTTTAAAAATTTCGGTTTGGCAACAATTTTTCATCGTATTTCTTATGTTACTGTTTTTAAGAGACTGAAAAGTTTAAGAAATTAAAAAGTTGTTTCTTTTTGCAACGGTAAATTGTTTAATTACTTTATTAGGATAATTAACATTTGTATCAAGGGATATTGCTTATTTCATTGTAATATTATGTTTTAATTATATATAATTTTAATTATAAAAAAGTTTTGCATGATATTTTTTAATCTGTTTAAGTTCTTAATCTGTTTATACCATTTGAGTTCTTAAGATTTTGCAAAGGGAAGTTGGTTAATTTATTTATTAGGATAAGTAATATTTGTATTAAGGGATACTGCATATTTCATTGTCATTTTTTATATATATAATACATTTTTATTGATTCCTTTTTTGATAAAGTTGTTCTGCAGAGTAAAATTCTGCGCGAAATGTTTTGTTTTTTGAGTTTCTTTCATGTTATTTTTTGCTTATTTCACTGTTTGTAAGATATTGAAAAGTTTTGCATGATTTTTTTGCATGAGCCAGTGCACCTCGAAGCGAGTTTTTCGAAATTCGAATAAGATTTTTTTTTTTTAATTTTATGTTTTCTGACGAAATCGCGTCATTTTAAGACATAATGGGCTATAGCAAAGCGAGATTTCACTCTATTGAACAGTTTAAGAGATTGAAAGATTGTTTCTTTTTGCAAAGGTAAATTGTTTAATTAATTTATAGATCTATATTTAAAAGGACGAGTCTTTTTATGTGTGTAGGTGTCTTTCGTTCGTACTGCGCGTGAGCTAATAAACCCAGGCCTATGAAATCGGGTACACAAGATGCATCTAGACGAGAGCCAGTGCTTTTTATATGTAATGCATTTTTAACTGAATTTTTTTTCCGTTGTTGTTTGTTTCTTTTTCGATAAAATTGTTCTGCAGAGTAAAATTCTGCGCAGTTTTCAAATTTAATGTATGGTGTTCTCTTTAGGCTTCTTTCCGGTACACTTAAAAGCCAGACGAAGGCTGGCCGCGCAGCGGCTAGTATAATAATAAGCCAGGCTTTCATAGAAATTTCTGCATTAAGTATTCCTTCCCAGAGAAGAACACTCTTAGTATTGCTGTGTGCGTACGGGTTCGTAATAGTTAATAAGTTAATATAATTTATTTTGATCAAAAGGAATCTATCAGAACTCTTGAATTTTCCTCAGAGATATTCGGATAAGCGTTCACAATATCAAGCAGTATAATCAGTAGTCATACTTCAAACTACTAAAAACTTTAAATACAACGCAATGCAAAGCGCATCTAAAGAGAAAGCTAACTCGGATTTCTCTATTCAAGCGGAACTAAACAATTCGCAACAACAATAACTAAGCAACTGAACTGAGAGGTTCTCTCACAGGCTGATTATAGTTTTCAACCTGTCAAGTGATATTTCTAGTACTTTCTGTTTCTCGAAATTACTAGAAGGCAATAAGAGTGGGAATTACGGCTACAGCTAACACAGTGGTCAATTACATTTATTCAGTTTCAATACTAAGAGATATCGATTTATTAAAATGCACGTGCCCCTATATTCTTACTTTTACGGCATAGCTTTCTTTTGAAATTTGTCTCGCGTTATATTACGCAGAAAATTCAACAACTTCAATTATAATTCTACTAAAATTACCTATCTAAGTACAAAATTCGTAAACGTATGCTTTGCTACTGTTTGTTTTTTACTACAGTCAAATTATCTATCTCTCTGCTAGCGTTCAAATGAAATAGCGGAAGCGTTTCAAATCACACCCAGTCACCATATCTATGGTATGAGACACCTAAGCACACTAGCAAGTCAACGAATCAATATGAGTAAATCGCAGTTGCTCTAAAAATATCAAAGTGCTCTGTGTAAAGGAACCAAGTACATGAATTGTATCTATAAGCAATGAATGGTTAGGTATAATGAAAATGTCATCCTATCCTACGCAATTCTGCACGAGTCAAGGTAGGTCAGTACATAAGCCGAGACAGTCGGTGATATCGTCAGTAGTGGCAGAGCTTGCGCTGTCTGTTGCACCAAACAACACTTGCACTTGCAGAATGGTAATGTGGGCTTCAGGAAGGCATTGCTAATCTGGATAGGTAGAGTAGAGTCTGTTTATCATAAGAAAAGCTCTCGCCAGTTAGTCTGTAGCTGTCTGTTGCCGTAGAAATGAGCCTCGACGCATCCTTGAAGATTTACTTTTCAGTTTGCCATCCTTGTGCATTTAAAGATGAATTGGGAACCCTGAGTTCGCCCCTATTTGAAATATACAAGCTCTGTTGCTATACCGACCGCCACCTGCCAGACACTGTGGCGGGAACTATTCTTCTCGTAGACAGATAGTAAAAGGGCCTATACTTACTTACTCAGGGTAAATAATAGGTGGCCCCTGCACTAATAGTTAACCTAACCTGCCTCTTTGTTGGCTTGAGCCAGATGCAAAGCTTCATCGGATGCATAGTTAGAATTACTGAACATACACTGACATACACATACACTCCAAAACGAAAATACTAAATAATGCCTTAACGAATATTTTGGCCCAAGATGCGTAATAAACATGGCTTTAGAAACATATTTATTGTTAATTGCAAAGCGGGTGCAAATGGTTATGAAAATTACCTGTGAAGTACGCATTATGAATTACGTGAATTAGATGGGTTATAAATTATATCGTTTAAAGATATTGTTATGGATTTTGTACTTATTTAGCTATTCATTTAGAATTGTAATTAAAATTGTTTTATTTTCCCGTGCAACGCAGCGCGTGACGAATTTGACGAGAAAGCTACGCCGAAAAAGTAAAAATACAAGAGCGCGTGCATTTAATATTTAATAAATAAATGGCTCGTAATTGCTTTTGTAATCCGGAAAAAGCGAGAAAATAAGAGAATGATCTCGAGCTGATTAAAAAGCTTATAAAAGCCAGATTAAAAACATTTCAGCTCTGTCGCTGTTGCTTTAAGCGAAGTGTATTGTTTACTTAGTGCTGTTATTGATTGTAGCGAATTCGCTGTGAGATCGAATTAGTTTCTCTGTATTTTGAATCTGAGTTTTATTTAACGCTGTAGTACTGTAAAATATAACTACTGTGAAATATTGCGATACTGTACGAATATCCCTGAGGAAATATTTCAGCATTTTGTTTTACTTCTTGTGAAAACAATAAATTCTATTAACTTTTGATCTACTTATTCATTCAATCCATTACGAACCCTTACGCACGAAACAATATAATTTAAAAATAATTTATTAAGATGTTCGTATAGTGCTAAATCAGTTAGTTAAGTAAGGTAATGTTTTAATTTAAAATATTAAAAGAGCTTATAAAACATCAAATAACATCACTTCTCAGCGCTGACTGGGCCATATCGATGAAAAATATTTTGAGACAGTATTGTAAACTGGCTAGAATATGGAAAATCATTAAGAAGATATTTCGCTGGCATAAATTGCATATCAATGCGAATTTCAAGCTATATCCATCGCTATAGGAACACGGAGTTCATGGATATGCATCTCTACATGAGTGCACGACTCGCCAATATGTATTCGTACTTTGTTAACGGGTCTGACAGTAAAAACGGAACAAAGGATGCACTCAAACGTGCTTAAAGGATGTATTCTACAATCGTTCTCTAAAACTCCTTTGTGTAGCTGCTTCGTTACAACCGCAGCTCCAAAAATTAAATACATGTCTACATGCACCACATTACTGCAGCAATGACTACTGCTCAAACTTCCCACGGGTAATGACGATTTACGCTAGTAAAGGACTTTTACCTACCGCTTAATACGGCCATGTTGTTCCTCAAAGCGTTAATTTTCGCTCACATACTTTGTTACAAAATCGTAAATAATTCGTTATAATGATTGCCTTAGTTTCCTCAGCCTACTTTTACATTTTTGCCAGATATTTTTGAATCGGTCTCTATGATTCAATACTGCATATCTTCGTTTTAGAAATACGTCGAAGGAAATTTCAAATTTTGAAATGTTTCGGATATTTTGTTATACTTAACAATAAATATGACATAGCAAATGTTGAAAACTTGGCGGCAGATGTTTGTGTCATTTTATCAAAAACAAAATCAACGAAGTCATGTTGCTAAAATGATCTTCTAAGCGCGCTTTTTATTCTAAACCACTGTTCTTCAGCCAGCATCCTGGAAGGTCAGGAATTTGTGTATATAATGTAATAAAAAATATATTTCGATTAGCTTATCTCTTAAAACTAAACCTTATTTTAACTGAAAATTTTTTATTAATTGAAGTTTTTATCCTTAAAGCTTTGCCTTGCTAAAATTAGTTACACAATACTTTTATATTTCGTGCAATACAAAAGGTTCCTTGGTAGTAAAAGCGTGACAGTAAATAATTGTATGCACATCTGTATATGTGCCCAGAACGTTCGAACGAATTTGAGGTGTAAAAATGCTGCAGTTATGAAGCCAACACAAAGCGTTCATTACGAATTATTAGCCCGAAAAGGGGGGGAATTACTCTCCAAATGGGATTTTATGTCGGATCACTATACAGTATCACTTCTCAGATTATTGCCACCAAATATTATACACTCACGTTTGTGAAAATTGCAACACCATGAAGAACTTACGCGAGTGAGCTGAAATTTTCAGGAAATGCAAAGTAGCGCATGATATGCAAATGATTAGAATTGCAAATCCGTAGCGCATACGTATGCTGAGCAGCGCCCTCTGAACGGCTGATGGATCCGAATAAATAGACGGCTGTAGCGAGGCGTGTATGGTTATCGGTGGTTATCTGCTAGTGGTAAACGTTAACTCAATCTGTACTTATGCCTCGTCGACGAAAGAGAGCGAGATTTGAACAACTTACAGAGTTTGAACGAGGGAGAATCATCGGCCTTCGTGAAGCTGGATTGTCGTATCGTGCAGTAGCCTCTCGTGTGCAGCGTAACAGCAGCACAGTGATGCGCGTTTGGAAGCAGTGGACGGACGAGTGTCGGACAACTCGGAAATCCGGGAGTGGACCCCGAAATGTGACGTCAGCTCGCGATGATAGACACCTGGTCCGCATGGCGCGGACGGACCGTACAGCTTCCTCTAGACAATTGGCAGCACTGTGGTCAATAGCTACAGGTGTTTCATTGTGTGCTTCATCAATTCGTAGACGTCTGCTGCAGTGTGGACTGCGCGCACGGACTCCTTTATACAGGATCCCCCTAACGCACGACCATCGCCGCCTGCGGCTACAATGGGCCAATCAGCATAGAGACTGGCGTGCTGATTGGCAGCATGTCGTGTTTTCTGACGAATCCCGCTTTAATTTGTGGTACCATGATGGCCGCATTCGTGTCAGACGCTATGCCGGTGAACGCCACCTTCCGGAGTGCATTATCGAACGCCACAGTGGACGAACACCCGGAGTTATGGTCTGGGGCGCCATAGCATATCATAGACGATCTCAATTGCTACGAATTGTGGGCAATCTGAACAGCAACCGGTATATCCGTGAAGTTCTACAGCCCGAAGCTGTTCCCTTCCTTCAAAGCTTGCCAGGCGCTGTATTTCAACAGGACAATGCCCGCCCTCATACTGCTCGGATTGTTAAATCCTTCTTTGCAGCGCAGCAGGTACAGCTTCTTCCTTGGCCTGCGTGTTCCCCGGATATGTCGCCAATTGAACATGTGTGGGATGTCATTGGTCGGCGTCTTGCTCGTGATCCTCGTCCTGTTGCGTCTGCAGACGAACTTTGGGTACGCGTACAAACGATATGGAATGCTCTTCCTCAGTCAGACATTCAAACTTTGTTTGACTCCATGCCACGTCGTGTAGCAGCACTTATTGCGGCGCGTGGTGGCCACACAAAATACTGATTCTGATCTCTTGTTCTTGTTTGTTTGCTTTGAACATTTAATCATTTATTTGTACCACTACCACTCAACTGTGTATTAAATTGCATTCAATTATGACGATTCCTTCTTGGTGTTGCAATTTTTACAAACGTGAGTGTAGATTGGTATTATTTTAAATATAATTAAATAATGAGGAATCTACATGTATACTTGCATGCATACTATTCCTTGCGTTGTGAAGAAACGGCGGTACCTACTGCCATCAAATTTTTTGAATGACGTAACCCTCCACCCGAATATGTACACCCGGGAGCACGAATTTTTAATTTGTTTTATTATTAGTCTACAGGGAAGTTAGCCCAGAAGAGCGCTTAGGCTCGAAAAGACATTTTCCGTAGAATCAATATAAATGGCTGTATCACTTTTCAAATTGTTTGCTATCAAATGTTATCATCCTGTATTATAGTTAACGAAATTAAATAATGTAGGATCTGCATGGATTAATATATGTTTCTTGCACTGTGGGAAAAAAAACAACCATACATAGAGCATTCACATTTTGAATAACATAATTCTCCACTCGAACAAGGATACCTGGAAGGCCAAATCTTGAATTTCAAATTTGTTTTGTTACTTATTTAAAGATACTGGAATTTGTTTTATTACCTATTTAACGTTTTGTAAAACATTAAAGAATTTTTAATTAACAAACTCAACGATTTCAAAGCAAACATTGGTAATACTAAGGGAAAAAAACACTTTTATCTCCAGCGCGCGAGGCTTTGTATTGGGAATTCTAAAGATATACTCTTTTTAAATTTATTCTGCGATATTGGTATTGAATTGAATTTTATGGTTTAAGTGCGAAGGACACGGTATTTAATAAATAAAGGTAACACAGAAAGTAAAAATCGGCCAGTTTGGGAGTAATATAGAATCTGAAAGCTTTCAAACTTTTTTTTTCTTTTTTCTTCTTCTTTTTTTTTTTTTTTTTTTTTTTTTTTTTTTTTTTTTTTTTTTTTTGGAGCACGAAAACTATGTATGGAAGGAGATTTGCACATCGAAATCTTTAGAAAATCTTTTCTAAGCACATAAAAACGGCAAATAACTTCGTCACTGTAAGTAAGCCAGCTGGTTGCTTAAACAAATCAATTAAAAAAGTGTGAGTTCCGTTGTCATGGCTACATCAGGCGTCGTTCTTCCGTGCGAAAGTTACTTCGCTACATTTCCTGCAAGAAAAAGAGAAAAACGGTTATGGATTGCAGCTGTACTTTCGTTTTTTTATGAGTACTGTTTCCCATTCTGTACTCAAATTAGCGAGGATTAATTGAACGCAAATAATTTTGGTTTTAATATAATTAAAAAAATTTAAATGTTTCTTATTATAAAAGAAATAATAAAAAATAATTGCAATAAATTTTTGCAGAAAGATGAAAGTTGGAAAACAAGTAATTTTCCCACTCTGTGGAAAAGAAATTAAAGAAAAGGTTCAAGCCAGTCAAAATCAGTAGAATTTTACATAATATTCACCACAGTTTAAGCCTTTTGTCATACGTTTACAAAAAAAATTTTTTTTTTAAATCTGAAAGGTTTCAGACTTTAAATTACGTCCAAAGCGGCGTTCTTTTAACATTTTTGTGTTACCTTTATTTATTAAATATCATGTTCTTCCAACTTAAACCATAAAAATCAGTTAAAGAACAATATCGCGAAATAATTTTAAACTGAGCATATCTTTAGAATTTCTTCTACACAATCTCAGCCGCTGGAGATAAAAATGTTTTTCATTTTTTTTTTGAAAACGTTGCCATTGCTCGCTTTCAAACCCTTGAGTTTGTTAATCAAAAATTGGTTAAGTTTTACAAAATATGAAATCGATAATAAAACAAATTCCAAATTTCAAATTCGGCCTTCCAGATGCCCATATTCGTAGCAGGATTACATCATTAAAAATTCGATGTCTCTAGGTACCGTCGTTTTATCAGAATGCGAAAAACATATGTACATTTATGCAGAATCTTCATTATTTAATCTCTTTAAATATAATACAGGGCTGTAATATTTGGTGAAAAGTGTACCCATATTTAATGTTTCCGAAGCAAAATCGCGAAACGGAAACAATAGTCCTTCAGGGACAAAACCACTTTAGACTGAAAAACAAACAAAAAAAAAAAATCTGAAAGGTTTCAGATTCTAAATTACGTCCAATATGGAGTTTTTTTAACATTTTGTGTGTTACCTTTATTTATTAAATATCTATCATGTTCTTCGCACTTAAAGCATAAAATTCAGTTCAAGAACAATATCGCAAAATAATTTTAAACTGAGCATATCTTTAGAATTTCCGATACATAATCTCACGCCCTGGAGATCAAAAATGTTTTTTTCTGTACAACGTTGCCATTGCTCGCTTTGAAATCCTCGAGTTTGTTAATCGAAAATTCGTTAAAGTTTTACAAAATATGAAATCGATAATAAAACAAATTCCAAATTTCAAATTTGGCCTTCCAGATGCCCATATTCGCAGCTGGATTACGTCATTCAAAATTGGATGGCTCTAGGTACCTTTGTTTTATCACAATGGGAGAAACATATATACATTTATGCAGATTCTTCATTATTTAATTTCTTCAAATATAATACAGGGCGATAATATTTGGTAGCAACAGGTTGAAAAGTGAAACGGACGTTCAGAGTGATTCAACGCAAAATCACAAAACGAAAACGATAGTCCTACAGGGACAAAGCCCCTTTGGACTAAAAAAATGTAATTAATTCTGAAAGATTTCAGACTTTAAATTACGTCTAAAAGTGCGTTTTTTCAACGTTTTGTGTGTTACCTTTATTTATTAAATATCATGTTCTACATGCTCAAACTATAAAATTCAGTTCAACAGCAATATCGCAAAGTAATTTGAAAATGAGCATATCTTTAGAATTTCCGATACAAAGTCTCAGGCGCTGGAGATAAAAATGTTTCTTTTTCCGTACAATCTTGCCATTGCTTGCTTTGAAATCGTTTAATTTGTTAACCAAAAATTCGTTGAAGTATTACAAAATATGAAATCGATAATAAAGCAAATTTCAAATACCAAATTAGGGCTTCCACATGCCCATATTCAATGGAAGATTACATTATTCAAATTTGGATGCCTCTAGGTACCGTTGTTTTATTACAATGCGAGAAATATATATATACATCCATGCAGATTCTTTATTTAATTCCTTTAAATTTAGTACAAGGCTCCAATATTTGGTGGCAACAATTTGAAAAGGGATTCGCCGTTTATAGTTTTCATCGCAAAATGCCAAAACGAAATTAGTAGTCAAGGCAAATTGCCCCTTTGAACTAAAAAAAAGCTCTATTTTGAAAGAGTTATTTTACTTCTAAAATTTATTTTAGATTTCTTATTTGTATTCTGCTTTTACATGGTTCTCACGCTAACATTATTATTAGCCAAAAGAGGCGTTAACCCAGAATGGCTATTAGCCTCGAAACGGCCTTTTGAACCAGTTCACTTTAATCGGGGTATCACTTTTTTTTATTTTTGCCACCAAATATTATCGCCCTTTATTTAAGATATTAAATAATGAAGAATCTGCATGAACGTATGTATGTGTTTCGCATTTTGAAAAAACGACAGTACTTAGAGACATCAAATTTTAAATAACATAATCCTCCATCCGAACATGGAACATGAAAGCTCGAATTTTGAAATTCGAATTTGGGATCTATTTCCTATTTGTTAACGAATTTCTGATTAACAAACTCAGCGATTTCAAACGGAGCAACGACAACACTGGGAAAAAAGAAAAAAACCTTTTATGTCCAGAGCGGAACATTGTCTATGGAAAATTCTAAAAGTATGCAATTTTTAAATATTTTGTGATATTGCTAATGAACTGAATTTTATGTGGTTTAAGTGCGATATGATATTTAATAAATTAAGGTAACACACAAAGCTTTAAAAAAAATCTGAAAACGTTTAGATTTTATATTACTCCCAAACGGGCTTTTTTTTCATTTACAGACATTTCGAGAGCATTTGGGCCCCATTGGGCTAAGTATTTAAAAACGGCGTATTTTTAGAATTTCCTATAGACAGTCTCGAGCGCTGGAGATAGAAATGTTTTATTCCCTACAGTGTCGCCACTGCTCGGTTTGAAACTGTTGAGTTTGTTAATCAAAAATTCGTTAACGTTTTACAAGTATGACATAAATAACAAACCAAATTCGAAATTCAAAATTCGAGCACTCGTTTTTTCATAATTAGAGAAACATACATACGTTCATGCAGATTCTTCATTATTTAATTTCTTTAACTATAATGCAGGGCGATAATCTTTGGTGGCAACAATTTGAAAAGTGATACATCGCATTTAAGTGATTCAACGCAAAAATACTGTTTTCGAGACTACAGCCCTTCTCAGTTATCGCCCCCTTTTGGCTAAAACCTGAATTTTAAAATGTAATAAATTAGATTAATTAATTATTGCTTATTAAAATTATGAAATTTGTTTAATATATATTTCTTATTTCTTGGAAAAAATATGAAGGCTGAATCTATATCCTTTTCAATTGATAAGGAAAATATTTTAGGAAAGAGAGCTTCATGAAAGTCGAAGAATGCCTATTTCTATACTTTAACAATTTAAACATTCAGAAATAAAATTAATGAATATATATATATATAAAAAGAAAATCTGAAAGATTTCAGATTTTAAATTACGTCCAAAGGCGCGTTTTTTTAACGTTTCGTGTGCTACCTTTTTTTATTAAATATCATGTACTACGTGCTCAAACCATAAAATTCAGTTCAAAATCAATATCGCAAAATCATTTTAAAATGAACATATCTTTAGAATTTCCGTAAGTCTCGTGCGCTGGAGATAAAAATGTTTTTTTCTTTTTTTTTTAACAGTGTTGCCATTGCTCGCTTTGAAATCATTTAGTTTGTTAATCAGAAATTCGTTGAAATGTTACAAAACTTAAAATCGATAATAAAGCAAATTTCAAATTCAAAATTAGGGCTTCCAGATGCCCATATTCGCAGTAGGATTACGTCATTCAAAATTCGATGGCTCTAGGTTTTATCACAATGCGAGAAACATGCATACATTTATGCAGATTTTTCATTTTTTAAAATTTAATGCAAAGCGATAACATTTAGTGGCAACAATTTGAAAAGTGAAACGGGCATTCGGAGTGAATCGACGCAAAATCGCAAAACGAAAGTAAATAGTCCTTCGGGACTAAATCCCTTTGGACTAAAAATAAAGCTTTTTGTACCCTTCGGGTGAAAAAAACGAGCAGCTTTATCACGTTTTTTGAACTAAAGGTAAACCAAAAAGAAACTAGGAAAAGTAAAAAGTATGGAAAGAATAGTCATCTTAGTAACCTTCTCAAAACCAGACCCGTCACTCTTTTACAAAGTAGCTTTACTTAAATAAATTTAAGAAACATACCATTTCTTTGAAAAACTGAGAGGAAATAAAAAGAGTCTAGTTCATTTGAGAATCTCGAACATAAGAGAATTTCTCAAAATTTGAAATGACATTCTATTTCAAGAACTGTAACACATGTAAGTGGTTTCACCCTTTTTCTGGTGATAAACTAGCTACATAAATAAATTATTTGAAAAAACAAATTTTGTTGTTGATAAAACAGGTAGGAAAGGAATAAACGTTTTTCTGTCTATGAAAGCTGACTCAGAAATATTGTTTTTCCTTCAAAATTGCTGAAGAAATACCTATATAACAAAAGAATAAATCGTTTTTAACTTGAGCTACGCAGCCAGCTTCATTTTTCGACACTAAGCAAACGATATATTGTTACGGATTTTTGATTTGTTTAGAATTGTAATTAAAATTGCGTTATTCCCCGTGCAATGTTGCACGAGGCTTATTTGAAAAAAAAAGCTACGCCGGAAAAGTAAAAATACAACAGCGCGTGCATTTAATATTTAATAGATATCTCGTAATTGTACTGTTTTGCTATCGAGAAAATAGATTTTACGAGAATGTTCTTGTGACGATTAAAGAGCTTATAAGAGCAGGATTAAAACTATGAGGTTCAACTATTTAAATCTAAAGTTCTAGCTCAAAACCACAGGAACACTAATGAGCGAATAATCGCTTAAGTGTGCGAACAGAATACGTAACACTGAAAGAGGGTTTAATAACCCTTTATTTCTCAGTATATTTACAATCAGTTCCAACTTGGAACTTTACATAAAGCCGCCACTCGGGCTTGAACTTAAATACTAATAATTTGAACTAAAATTAGCTTAACTAAAGCTCTTAAAAGATATAGCCGAAGCTATCAAAATCTAACTAGTTGGCCCCTAAGTATTAATTAAATCGGGGAAGCCTAGCAAGGGCCTAAGATATGGCCCAGCGTAATAACAGCTAAGAGAGACGTAGCCAGAAGACAAACGCGCGCTAGTCAGGAAACCAAGCTCTCTCTCCTGAAGTCGGTTAAGTCACGACTTAAATAGTACTTACTCTTTCTCATTTGCATTATCTGCGTTTCTGAAATTACATTCTGGCAGGAAATTGTAAGCTGAAATTAGAATAAGATAGGAAAGATACAAAACTTAAAATAACTGTTAATTAACATAAGATAAACCTTACATCATCTCAGCTCAGATGTTTCAAGCGAACTGTTGTTGTTTATTTGGTGCTGTTATTGATCGTAGCGAATTCGCTACGAGATTAACTTATTTTCTCTGTGTTTTGAATTGTGTTTTGTTTAACATTCAAATAGCTTAAAATATAACAACTGTGAGATATTTTGATATTGTATGAATATCTATGAGAAAATATTTCAGCATTTTGTCTTATTTCTCGTGAAAAGAATAAATTTTATTAACTTTTCAACGACTTGCGCATTCAGCCCATTACGAACCCGCACGCGTGCAACAATATTTTATTTTTATTTTGCAAGAATGTAAAATTCTATAGTTGAAATGCACGATATTCTATTAGCTAGTCTCTTTTTTTTTGTTGTTGTTGTTGTTATCCGTCGCATTGAAATGTTGTAAAAGATAAATGAGTTTTAAGTAAACAAGCCCAAATCTTAGTAAAATTAATTTTTACTCCACAAAATAAACTGTTTCAAATTTTCACTGAATTGTTCAGGGATAAAATGGGAATTCCGCTGAAAGTAATTGTAACCAAACTAATAATCATTACATACTATTATCTGCAATTTTCTACAATGTACGTACACTTAACGAGTTCTAAGATAAACTTGTAAGGTGAATTTTGAATTAATTAACGAGTTAATTTTTCAGTTACCTTATCTTCTCAGTTCTTAATTATTTCTGGCCACACAGCAAACTCAAAAAAATATAAGTTGTAGAGACATTAGGTTATTACGAAGCAGGAGAGGTGAAAAATAAGCAACGCCTTCGCCGGGAATTGAACCACGGACCACTCGGTTACGCATCGAGCATGCAGACCACTACAATACGAAGGCATGCGAAGAAGGCGGGAGAAACACCTTATATACTTCCCCTTTTAAAGAACGACTGGGGTTTTGGGGACCCAATCGCCAAATCCCGGTGGTGGAGAATCATCATCCACCACCTTTTTTTAGTTCGGGCGCCAGTGTAGAGACATTAGGTTATTACGAAGCAGGAGAGGTGAAAAATAAGCAACGCCTTCGCCGGGAATCGAACCACGGACCTCTCGGTTACGCGTCGAGCATGCAGACCACTACACCACGAAGGCATGCGAAGAAGGCGGGAGAAATACCTTATAAAGTGATTATTTACAAGAAAATAAAAGAGAGTAAATGCACCATATCCTGTTTGAGCTTATGAGTAATTCCATGTACCGATGTGCTTCGGTGTTTTCAGCGTCTTAAAGGATACTTCAATGACTTTATAAGGTATTTTCTCCCTCCTTTCCCCATACCTAATGTTACTACAACCTAATGTTTCTACAACTAAAAACCTAATGTTTTTAACCTAATGTTTCTACAACTTCTTCTGATTTGTTAAAAAACACATTAGTACATTACCCCAACCAGTGTGTCAAGATTAATCCTCGGCCTTTAAGTTGCATATGTCTTCAAGACGTTTCTGTCTTTTCCATTCCGACTTACAGGTACTGTAATAGTTACTGAGCCTTTTTTTGGCATTTAACTTTATCACTTGTTTCAAAGAATGTTAAATCTAGCTGGGTTTATTCTACAGAACCTTTTTTTCCAACACATTAATTTTTCCGCATTGACAATTTTCCAGAATTTCATAATAATATTACTACGATAGAATCCTGCTAAAATGAACTTCAAGGGACCAGCAGTTTGGTTCGTTATGAGCGGTGATTCACTATGTCAGGACTGAGTTTTCGGTGCATATTCTTGGCAAACATCTTCGTGAAGTAGTTAAAGTCCTGATCTTGAACAGGAAGCTGAATGCAGCTACGTTCTGTGGTAAAATACTGTGACTAAGTGGTAGAAGAACTGCACTTTAGAGGGATTTAAAATCCTCTTTTATTAAACCACAATTATATACGGCCACTTTCCAACTCGGGAGGGATACAGAAAATAATGACCCCCACTTGGGTCTAAACTGAATAATCAGATAATTTAAACTAAAGCTAAATAGAAATTAAGTAGTTGTTGCTCACAGAGCTATGAACGCGAGGTTGGCCTCTAAACTAAATGGGTGCGTAGCAAGATTTAACTAATACTGACGCACTTAGAATTACTTAAATAGTTAATAACGTAACAGCGCTACGGCTTAGAATTTAAATACTAGCTAATCAGGCGAACGTCGAATAGAGTAACAGTATTCTGAGACTAAAAGCTCTCTCACCCAAGACTAAAAGCACCCTGAAAGGTTTCTACCTTTCGTTTAAATAGAACTTGGCTCCACTTCAAATTAGCATAAAGCTGAAATGCGCGCTTATTCTAACGGGAAGTTGAAATGAGAACAGATAGAAAAAGACAAATTAAAATAAAACTTTGTTAGTTTAAACTAAAACCTTACAACTATACCCGATCCGACAAGGAAAATTGATTTGTAAAAGTTCAGTGATGAATCTCGCTCTCTCTCTCTTACACACACACATACACAAAAGAGATCTGAAAGCTTCCAGATTTTATATTACCCCCAAAGGACCCAAAGGTTTTCATTTACACATACACACACATGTTTCGAGAGCACTTCGGCTAATGTCCCTCTGGGATAAAAATATTTAATAGTACAAATCTTCAGAATTCCCGATAGACACGCGCTGGATATCAAAGTATTTTTTCTGTACGGTGTTGCCACTGCTCGCTTTGAAGTCTTTGAATTTTTTAATCAAAAATTCGTTATCACTTTACAAAATATGTGAATAGACAATAAAACAAATTCGAAATTCGAAACTTATGCTTCCAGGAGCCCGTATACGGTGGAGGATACGTTATTCAAAATTTGATAGCCCTAGGCGCCGTTGTTTTTTCAAAACGCGAGAAACATACAAGCATTCTTGGAAATGCTTCATTATTCGATTTCTTTAAATATAATACAGGGCGATAATATTTGGTGGCAAAAATTTGAAAAATGATTTAAAGCTTTTTGATTCATTTTTGGTAAAAATGCTTATCCGACGCAAAATCATTTTTGTTTATCCGAGGCAATATTCCGTTTAGAAACTAATAACCCTTCTGGGCTAAAACCCCTTTCAGCTAAGGCGTTTCTAGGGGCGTTTCAATAGAGAGGGCACGAGAGGTAGAGGCAATTTCAGATTGAAGGAAATGGTTCGAAAGGAAATCATATTGATAGTCAAATAGAAGTTAACTGTTGCTCTGTATCTTGGGTCGTCTGGTAGGTTATAGAATAACCGAATGGTCTCCAACGCAAATTTCATGCCGTCCAAGCAATTTTAAAACAGCTGATGGGTCAGAATTTTTTTCAGCAAAATGAAAATTGTTACAACACAGAGCAAAAAAAAATAAATAAATTTTAAATTTCACTTGCTAAGTATTTAGCAAAACATACCTAAACAATAAAAAAAGTTGTAGAAGAGGACAGGTTTTAACGATTACCCAAAACGGCTTCTTTAAAGTTTCATATAGTTTGTCAGTTGAAATTATCGATGAAGATGATCCAGGTGGAAGAACGAAACATTTTATAGAATGTTAGATGAATATGCATTTTCAGTAACCTGCGAATGTTATATTTCTTTTGTAAAATTAAAAAAGTGGAAAAATATGCAATGTAATTCTATAAAAATATTTAAAGTTTTGAATTAGATAGGTCATGAATTAACTGCATTTTTATTTAAAACAATCGCATTAAAAAGTAAAATAAATATATTCTGAAGAACCATATCTTCTGCTTTTAATTACTTTAGTTTGTTAATTAATAATATAAGCTTCGAATTATTCACTCCCAAGACATCGATAGCCCTACTTACACCCAACCTGACCTTTACGAGCAACGCCGAGCCAGGACAGAGCCGAACATTACCGAATATTACCGAATTAAAATATCACGTAAACAGTGAAATCGCAAACTTTAGTGTTAATAGTTAACATTCCCTGCTGAAAAATTTTTTTTAGAATACTTATTCTAAATAAATATTTCAGCAGCTTATATTAATAGTTATTCTTCAAACAAATTTGCAATCGTTATTAAAATGGAATTATATTTTTTGAAACCTTGATATATTTAAAAATTTAGCAACTCAGAAATATTAGCAATTTACAAGGTTTCATCTTAAAATTTAACTATTTATGTCAAAAAAGTATAATTTTTAGTGTTCGAGAAAGTTTTTTTAGCTCAAAGAAGAGTTAGCTCAGAAGAGTTTTGTTTTGCCATTTTGCGTTGATTCACAATAAATGCTCCTATGATTTTTCAACCTGTTGCTACCAAATATTATCGCCCTGTGTTATATTTAAAGAAATTAAATAATAAAGAATCTGCATATATGTATGTAAGTTTCTCGCATTGTGATAAAACAATGGTACCTAGAGCCATCCAATTTTGAATAACGTAATCTTCCTCCGAATATAGGCATCTGAAAGCCCAAATTTGGAATCTGTTTTATTATCGATTTCATATTTTGTAACATTTTAGTGAATTTTTTATTACAAAACTCAACGATTTCAAAGACAGCAATGGCAACACTGTATGAAAAAAAGAAAAACATTTTTATCTCCAGGGCGCGAGACTGTGTATCGGAAATTCTAAACATATGCTCATTTGAAAATTATTTTGCGATGTTGCTGTTGAATTGAATTTTATGTTTTAAGCTTGAAGAACATGATATTTAATAAATAAAGGTAACACAGAAAACTTTAAAAAAATGCCCCTGTGGGCGTAATGTAAAAACCGAAAGTTTTCAGATTTTTATTTTTATTTATTTATTTATCTATTTATTTATTTATTTTTGGTTTTTCGCGAAATTGAGATTAATCATCTACAATTTAAAATCTGTAGGATATTTATTAATAACCTGTCAATCATTAATGAATGTTGTAAAGAATGTACACACAGGCTAAGTACCTAAATGTAAATAGAAAACATATTTAGAAAGCGTTAAAGGAATTTTGACATAAAACGATCACTTCTATTTACCTGCTTCTTGCTTTCTTTGTAACGTCATGCCTGTTTGAATTCAATAAAACTTTCCTGCATAATTCTACATAATTCGCGCAGAAAAAACAGCTACAGAGGGACGAATAAAACATAAAAATATAGCCAATCCGCTTTTGTTTACCCGTTCTGAAAAAATACTTCGTTAGTTAAAAATCAATCATTCTGCAAAATAGGAACTTTATTAGGTGCATTTGCCAAAGGAAATAAAGTCGTCTTATCCAAACAAACGGCAAGTAAACAGAAAAAGCAAAATACTTTATTTTATCGGGGTAATGATGCAGATCATTATTTTCAAAATTTGCTGGCATAGACAGTACTGTCTTATTTCCTGTAATCACATTATTGATCACGAAGTATATACAGTAGTGAGATTAAACTCTTTTTTTTTCAACGTAAAAGAACGATTTGTATTGTCACAATTATTTTATTACTATATTCCATCTTCAGGCTGTTAAAATACTGGATTTACGGTAATGATTGACTGACAAAGTTTGTTCCTCTCAAGTTTACGTTTGTTTTCGTGCATTTTGTTCGTCCTTTTTCCCCACCCCGAGTCTTAAAGAACAATACTTCAGATTCGTTCATTATTCTTGCAAAGGATATAAATTCCTCGTAATTAGAGAAATAAGACCTCCTAAAAAAATAAACAAAATCTGAAAGGTTTCAGATTTTAAATTACGTCCAAAGGTTCGTTTTTTTAACATTTTGTGTGTTAACTTTATTTATTAAATATCATGTTCTTCATACTTAAACAATAAAATTCAGTTCAAGAGCAATATCGCAAAATCATTTGAAAATGAGCCTATTTTTAGAATTTCCGATACACAGTCTCACGCGCTGGAGATATTTTTTTCTGTGCAATGTTGCCATTGGTCGCTTTGAAATAGTGAAGTTTGTTAATCAAAAGTTCGTAAAGTTTCACAAAATATGAAATCGATAATAAACCAAATTCTAAGTTTCAAATTTGGGCTTCCAGAAGCACATATTCGGATGGAAACGTTCAATATTCAAAATGTGATGGCTCTAGGTACCGTTGTTTTATCACAATGCGAGAAACATGTAAATATTTATGCAGATTCTTCATTATTTAATTTCTTTAAATATAATACAGGGCAATAATTTTTGGTGCCAACAATTCGAAAAGTGAAACAACGGTTTTAGTGAATCAACGCAAAATGCCAAAATGAAATTAATAGTCCTTCTGGGAAAATTGCCCCTTTGTGCTAATAATCATCAAATTGTCCTAGTTTTTTTTTTTTTTTTTAGTAAACCCAGTTTTTTTTAGTAAACAAAAAATTACTGTGTCTCGCAAAATTGGAAAATTGCTATATTTTTTGTTTTATTGACAGTGACATCGTAATGAAAGCGCATTCAGAGGCCAGTCTTAGTTATCAGACAGGGTTATAAGAAATCAAGGAAGTTATAAGATAGAAAAGAAATTAAGGAAGACAGATTTCAGTTATGAGATAGGGTTAATATCCCAGATTCTTTATATTATCACCCACTGCTAGACTACCATTGGACCGTAGACAAACATTAATTCAAGAAAACAAAAATATATAGTTTGTAGAGTCATTAGGTTAGTTTTGAAGCAGGAGATGAGAGAAACGAGCAATGCCCTGGCCGCTATTCGAACCCAGACTTCTTGAATACGCGCCGAGTGCTCCATTGTTACACTACCAAGTCATGTTGGAAGCATGGAGGAAACACTTTACAAGTTTCTATGATTTCGTGACTCCCAACCGGTATAGTCGCGGGTTCGAATTAAAATCGGCATGTCTTTTCAGAAAAAGTCCGATTTTGTGTCAGAATACCTATATTATAATAGTGGTAGATATAAATCTGAAATACCCGGACCCATTTTGATGTTTAATATCTCATAAAATCTCATAAAATAATAAAGATGGTTTAAAATTAATAACATAAATGGTTAGATAGACTCGAAAAGTTTCATGACCCTTGTCAATGAACTTCCAAGTGTGCCTCCTTCGTCGCACGGAGAATATCAAGTCGATATTCAATTTCACGCTAGGTACCGGCAACTTGCATCAAGTAAGTTTATAAAAAAAAGATATTAACAAATATATGCCAATTTCAATTAACATTGAGGAGCTAAAACTTTGAGAGCTTATTTTTCAAAAACTACTGGTGCGATTTTTACAAAACTTGACAGTTGGCATAATGTGAGCATGTCGGCATCCACAGAGGCTATTGCGGTTGTAATTCCGGTTTTTAGGTTATCCATGTACGACACTCTTCTCCTGTAAACGTTGTCCTTTAGAAATCCCCAAAGGAAAAAGTCCAGCGGCGTTATATCTGGTGATCTGGGTGGCCAAGGAATTGGACCTCCTCGCCCAATGCATCTTCCTGTAAAATGGTCATTCAAAGAACTACGAACGATGGTAGCCCAATGAGGTGGTGCATCATCTTGTTGCAAAAAGACATGTGGCTGAAGCTCTTCTAGTTGTGGAAATACGAAGTTTTCCAACATATCTAAGTATACGACTGGTGAGACCTTCTTTTCTGTAAAAACGAAAGGCCCAATGACTCGATCGTGCATTAGTCCACACCACACATTAACCTTTGGGGAATCCCTTTGTGCCTCACGGTATTCATAAGGGTTTTTAGATCCTCACATGCGCACATTATGGCGATTAATAATGCCAGAAAGAGGAAAGGACGCTTCGTCGGAGAACATTACAGAAACGTACAGATATTTAGACTGAAAAATGAAATTATCTGAA
The DNA here is from genome assembly GCA_000611955.2 of Stegodyphus mimosarum. Classification (NCBI taxonomy): domain Eukaryota; kingdom Metazoa; phylum Arthropoda; class Arachnida; order Araneae; family Eresidae; genus Stegodyphus; species Stegodyphus mimosarum. The sequence continues at coordinate 267,405 of KK117643.1, forward strand.
ATTAACCACACGCGCAGACGATATTTACAAAAGTAAAGATATTCAAACCTGAAAAGAAAATCCATCAATAAATTCCATAAGTTTGTTTATATCTTCATTATTTTATGAGTTATTAAACATCAAAATGCGTCCGGGACTTAATAAACACCCTTGTAAGTCGCGCTTTAGAAACATGAAAAACGCAATTTGATTTCGTCAGTCGGCAAACTAGAAGTGGAGATATAGAACTGTCGCTGTTTTTTCGCAGTGTACATTCTTTCACCAATTTTTAATCAAACTTTAAATCAAAGATGTAATTAAGCTTATTTAACTTTTTATCAAAGAAGTTGATAAATGAGTTGGATTTAGTGACTTACGGTTACAGATGAATAGGACATTCAAAGATACTGCTACTTCATACTGATAAATCTGTTGATGTAGTTGGGTACCTCAGTTAGGGATATTTGTTAGAATGATCTTGAATAATTTACAGATTAATTTCTAAAACTGGTAAATTAGATTCTAAACGTAGATTAGTTTCTGAACATTAATCCACTGAAAGATGTAAGAATACTAGGGAGGGAAGGGCGTATACACTGAAAAAGTAAGTTGATGTTATCTGATAATACACCCATTTAATAACTCATAATTGTCAGCAGTACCTGTGGTATTGGCAATAGTTGTGGTTTGCTTTATTGTCAGATGAAGCATTGCCTAGACGTTTTCAGTAGATTCAAGTTATTCAACAGCATGAAAATTGTTGAAATTTTGACGACCAGATTAGACTTATTTTTCAGTCCTCTCTTGAGAATTTGTAAGCATTGCGAGCTCTCTGTTAATTAAAATTGTCACTGTGATTCATTCAGTTATCCAGCGACTCAAGAGAACTCGAAGCTTTGATTTAGCATATCAGTGCTCTCCTGCATTCAGCATATCAGTAAGGTTTCCCTGCGGGAATAGACAATGGCTTGAAAGAAGACGTTTTGTCGCCTGGCTCTTCTTTCGAAGATCTGATCTGTTCTTGTTAAATAATTAACAAAGAGACAGTTCAGGCTCAGCACAATGATCTCCATTATGCATACATATGCTGGTTAAATAAGGGAGATATTTAGTAGACAGGTTCGTTGCAGTTGTCTAATTAAAAAAAGAAAAAAAAGAAAGGTGTCATGAGTTTATTACAGAAACTGAAAAATCTGAGTAGTGGAGGAATTTTATTTCCTCAAGGACACCACAGAAAAACGTAACAGAATTAAATATTTAACATGAATGACAAAGAAGGATTTCAAGGAAAATATTTCCAGTGAACAGTTGCTTTCTAACAAATTCACACGTTTCCTGTTATTAAACGAGTTAATAAGAGCGAAGAGATCCATTAATTTAAATAAGAAACTTGGAAAAATGGTAAAATCGCATTCAAATACTAACGTAAATAAGCTCGGGAGTATAATTTCACTTGAAATAGACACATTGAAAAACTATTTAGGACTGCAATGGTAAAGTTTCACAATATGGTCCTCTTTTAAATTCAGAGCTGGAAGAATCCCAGTGTCATTTATCGTGGAAACGTGACGGCTTGAACTGCAGAATATATGTCATTTTTGAGGGAAAATACCACAGGGGGGTTCAAGGGTCTCCCACCCATCTTCCCCTACCCACTATTTCCCGACAGAACTTTTGACTCACCCTGTATTTTGAATGCACTCGTGCAGCAGCCCCAAACAAAAGAAAGCCTTGGCAATGAAACAAGGGGGGCTGTGATGTCTCAGGTAATTAATTGTCTG
>KK117643.1:269258-290057 GCA_000611955.2 Stegodyphus mimosarum
ACCTCACTTCTTGTAGCAAATTTAAAGCCCTATTAGTATTCAGTGGGCAAAAATGTGCTTATAGCATATATACTAATAATTATTCTTGTTATGATACGATTTCATAACATAATACCACATAAATGTGCAGTTGCTACATGTCGTGTGAATTATAGAAAAGGCTCGAAAGTAGCCGTTTTCAGTACTGCACCTGAGGCTGAACTCAAACTTCGATATATGAGGAATCTACGAAAGAAAGCCTGCTTTGAACCTTCTAAGCATTAATTTTATTGATATATTGGTGATATTTGTGTTTTCGTTATTAGGTTTAGGTTTATTAGCAAAAAGCTTCTATTTAACAGATTTTGATTTCGGCAGTGTTAATCATTTGAAAAGAAATATTTTCCCTTAAAAGCTGAATGATTTAATCGTAGAAACTGTAATACAGGGTGTTTATAAAGTCCTGGGCCCATTCAGATGTTTAATAACTCATAAAATAATAAAGATAGATTAAAATTAATAACATAAATGGTTAGGTAGACTCAAAAAGTTTCATGACACTTGTCAATGAACTTCCACGTGTGCCCCCTTCGTCGAATTGAGAATATCAAGTCGATATTCAATTTCACGCCAGGTACCGGCAAGCACGTCGGCATCCACAGAGGCTATTGCAGTTGTAATTCTGGCTTTTAGGTCATCTATGTTCGGCACTCTCCTCCTGTAAACGTTGTCTTTTACAAATCCCCAAAGGAAAAAGTCCAGCGGCGTTATATCAGGTGATCTGGGTGGCCAAGGAATTGGACCTCCTCGCCCAATCCATCTTCCTGTGAAATGGTCATTCAAAGAACTACGAACGATGGTACCCCAATGAGGTGGTGCACCATCTTGTTGCAAAACGACATGTGGCTGAAGCTCTTCTAGTTGCGGAAATACAAAGTTTTCCAACATGTCCTAAGTATACGACTGATGAGACTGTCTTTTCTGTAAAAAGGAAAGGCCCAATGACTCGGTCGTGCATTAGTCCACACCACACATTAACCTTTCTGGAATCCCTTTGTGCCTCACGGTATTCATGGGGGTTCAAAAGAGAAATACCGTTTGAAAGAGAGAAAAATGCAATTAATAAGCAGAAGATATTTAGAAAAGTACAGATATTTAGACTGGAAAATGAAATTTTCTGAAATTAACCACACGCGCAGACGATATTTACAAAAATAAAGATATCCAAACTTGAAAAGGAAAATATATAAGTTATTACATCTATAAATGCCATAAGTTCGTTTATATCTTCATTATTTTATGAGTTATTAAGCAACAAAATGGGTCCAGGACTTTATAAACACCCTGTATTATCTCTTTCTTATTTTCCGTTCGTATAAAGAAAAGACTGATAGAAATAAAGATTCAGAATAACAAGAATTCAGACTTTAATAGTTACACATACAGAGGGTGGTCACACAATTTTGAAACAAATTTGCAAAGATTTATATATGAACAAACCTTAGAATTTTATTTTCTAATACATTCCGTCTGATAGTCCTTCTATTGAGCTATTACATTACATGTTTATTTCTAAAATAAAAGTTGTTTTCTTAAAACATCAAGGTTGATTTTATTCCGCTCCTCCTTCACGATCTTCCACAGTTCATCCAATGTTTTGGGATGCCGCTTATAAAAAGCTTGTTTTAATGCACAGTAATCCCTAGAAGACACATCAAGAAGCGTGCGTGCGTGCATTTAAAGGGAACAGCTTTCCTTCCGCCTTTTTTTTCCACCTTTCCAGCCGCAAGCTTTGAAGGAAGGGAACAGCTTCGGGCTGTAAAACTTCACGGATATACCGGTTGCTGTTCAGATTGCCCACAATTCGTAGCAATTGAGATGGTCTATGATATGCTATGGCGCCCCAGACCATAACTCCGGGTGTTCGTCCACTGTGGCGTTCGATAATGCACTCCGGAAGGTGGCGTTCACCGGCATAGCGTCTGACACGAATGCGGCCATCATGGTACCACAAATTAAAGCGGGATTCGTCAGAAAACACGACATGCTGCCAATCAGCACGCCAGTCTCTATGCTGATTGGCCCATTGTAGCCGCAGGCGGCGATGGTCGTGCGTTAGGGGGATCCTGTATAAAGGAGTCCGTGCGCGCAGTCCACACTGCAGCAGACGTCTACGAATTGATGAAGCACACAATGAAACACCTGTAGCTATTGACCACAGTGCTGCCAATTGTCTAGAGGAAGCTGTACGGTCCGTCCGCGCCATGCGGACCAGGTGTCTATCATCGCGAGCTGACGTCACATTTCGGGGTCCACTCCCGGATTTCCGAGTTGTCCGACACTCGTCCGTCCACTGCTTCCAAACGCGCATCACTGTGCTGCTGTTACGCTGCACACGAGAGGCTACTGCACGATACGACAATCCAGCTTCACGAAGGCCGATGATTCTCCCTCGTTCAAACTCTGTAAGTTGTTCAAATCTCGCTCTCTTTCGTCGACGAGGCATAAGTACAGATTGAGTTAACGTTTACCACTAGCAGATAACCACCGATAACCATACACGGATTTGCAATTCTAATCATTTGCATATCATGCGCTACTTTGCATTTCCTGAAAATTTCAGCTCACTCGCGTAAGTCCTTCATGGTGTTGCAATTTTCACAAACGTGAGTGTATTTTACGATGCTACATGTTACTATAAAGTTCGTTTTTCTACAAAATTGTATGTATCATAAAAGCTGTATAAAATGCATATGAAAATAATAAAAAAGGCTACCTTTTTTTTGAAAAATTTTGGAAAACGTATTACCATATAAATACCATATAAATAATTAAATAAAAAGACAGGAAAATCTTAAGGAAATACTTATCCTTTAGAGAACATATACAGTCCATTTCCAAATTTAATTACTGCTTAGTAAGCACGGGAAAATAAATATTTTAATAAAAATTCAATCTGTTACAATAACAACTGTCTTCACACTCAACATGTTTGATTGTTAATTTGTGGGAACAACTCCTTTTACAGCTCGTAGTGGTTCTCCATAAATTAGGTTTTGGGTTTTAAAATATTTTTAGGGCAAATTAACTGTAGATATTATTATTAATTTAATTTTTTATTATTTTATACAACATATAGGAATTTATTTTTGGCTAAAGAATTTATAAAATCTTAATTGTATACTTTCTTAGTATATTAAATTTCAAGAAATTAATATTTAAATTACCTTACTATTCATAAACAAAAAAAATATTGAAACTCTGAATAAAATCCATGCCATGTACACTGCGAAAAAAAAGGAACAGTTCTATATCTCTGTATCTCCTGTTCTACTGGGCCGATTGACTTGTTTTAATATAGGTATTTTGACACATATTAATCTAATATTGGGTCTTTATTAATATTTATATTAATCTAATATTGTGTCTTTTTCTGAAATAACATACCAGTTTTTCCCATATTTCGATTCTATGACTCAAATTATGCCTAAATATTAAATTTTGTAAAATTTGGGAAGAAATTTAAGGGAAAATTCAAAAACTTAACTTGGCGAATTTTTTTTCCGTTTGCACCAAGAATAATTCATTTGGCGAACTTCATAATACATGGCAACCTATTTTTCTATCCCTTCCATTGTGCAGGAGCGGAAAAAAAGTCACGTCGTTCCTAATTTGTTACATTGTGTATGAGCGGAAAAAAAGTCACATCGTTCCTACTTTCAAATAATTTTAGCAAAGTTCGTAAACCCCATTAGATGTTATTATTGTTTTCAATAAATAAGCCAAATTTCAAAACGCACCAACATATAAATTCCCGTATATCTTCAAATATTTTGAATAAAAAACTCTAATTTTATACTTAGAAATGCATCTACTTTAAGCTGATGGTAAAAATTTTACAGTTTATAATTCAATGTTTTTTCTAAAAATTTATAAAAATTACTTAAAAATATAAATTTTAAAAATAAATAAAAAAAGTGAATTTTATTTAGAGTGAACCTAAATTTTGAACTGTGAAAAAAGGAATCAAAATATTGGAATCAAAATCAAAATCTCGTAGAATCAAAAAATGGAACAAAATTGGCATGCCATTTCAGAAAAGTTCGATTTTGTGTCAAAATACCTATATTAGAACAATTCTGTATATAAATCTAATACATATCCTAAGTCGCGCTTTTCAGATATGAAAAACGCAATTTGAATTTCGTCAATCGGCCCAATAGAACGAGGGATGCAGAACTGTCTCATTTTTTTCGCAAGGCTTTCTTCTATTAGGGGATTTGCCCCTTGCTGCACACATACTATATGCTTACAATATTCATGTGTTATGCAATATTCGATAATATTCGACCCTGGCCCTCGCTATGGCAGTCAGTGCCACTAACTATTATACCAGCTGGGCCGCTATAGTTTAATATCCTGTCGAAAGAATGGTTATGCTTATGGCTGGCCAAACGGAATAGTGGTTAGTGACACAGATTGCCTCGCCGAAAGGCAGCGTTTCGTATCTCAAAAATAGCATGTGCCTAAAGGGAGCCCTCAAAAAGCACAGCGAGCTGAAATCCTATCAAGAAGTTGGGGTAGGAAAGAGGAGTGGGAGATCCTCCGACAGAACCCCGCATCTTCTGAATACTCTCCCGAGTGAAATTCAGCAGTAGCAAGGCCCGATTATACCTAATAAGTCTACCTGAACACACAGGTGCCGGTTTTTCTTCAACCTTCAATAGCAATTAAATGGAGTTCCCTAGGAAAAACAGGAAGCAAGTAGGGAGGAGAAAGTAGTCTCTTGAGACAGGCATCTCTAAGGTTTAGTTCTATTTGGTTACGTCCAAATAAGCCATGGAGATCTGCTTAAGGGAAGGCATGCCTTCGGGGGAAACTTTCTAAGGGAAAGTGGCTGATATCCATATTACACATGGGGGAAACCACGAAAACGCCCATGCAGCCAGTCCATTCACCTGGAGTGCCTGCATGGCAACCAGGTCGAATTACCCGGTGTTCAGCAATTTAACCACACTGTGAGTTCAAGGCAGCTATTATAGTATTTAAAAGAAATCAAACAGCACGCTTTCGGGGAAAATCTGCTGTAAAAAGCAATTATACTCAACGGAGAGATTATACAACATATCAGTACTATCAAATACACGAAAAACTGGAAGTAGATTTCTAGAACGAAATACTAATACTAGTAACCAGTATAAAATGTTACAGAAACCATGCAAAATGTATACTCAATATATACAAATAAAGTACAACTGGACTATACAAGCACGCAAATGCAGCGAAGAAGAGCTATTAAAATTTAAAAAGAGGTATTTGCAAAACAAATATTGAATATAACGCGAAAGGCCAAAGATTAACAAAAGGTTGGGATTATAAAAGTAACAAAAGGGAGCCTATTTTGTAAAAAACATGTGCCGAGAACCTTTAACACTTGTAAGTTCCACAATATCTAAGCTGCAAAAGATAACCTCTCTCTATTGTCTTCTCCTTTTTCAACCAATGTGGAGAAAATGCCAGCCCCTTTACAGGTGAAATTAATGGAAATTCAGTGTCTCTCAACTATAAAGCAAAAATTGAGTGAAGTTATAAGGTATTTACTCCCTCCTTTCTGCATATCTTCTAGGTGTAATGGTAGCACACTCGGCGCATATTCGAGAGGTCCAGGTTCGAGTCCCGGGGAGGACATTGCTTATGTTTCCTGTACTCCTACTTCAAAATAAACTTATGACTCTACAGTGGCGTCCGAACTGAAAGGTGATGGATGATGATTTTTCGCCACCAGATTTGGCGACTGGGTTCCCTAATCACCAGCCGCCCTTTAAAAGGTATTTCTCCCTCCTTTCTGCATGCCTTCATGGTGTTATTGGAAGCACACTCGGCACGTATTCGAGAGGTTCAATTCGAGTCCTGGAGAGAGCTTTGCTCATTTTCCCCATCTCCTGCTTCAAAAAAAAAAAAAAAAAAAAAACTATCAAAACGACCCTATCAAATGGGTAATCCGAAATTTTTAAAATGCTTGCTTGCGCGTTTCCCAGTAAACCGCAAATTTGCAAAGTATATTAATTCTCTGTTAGATTTGAGTTGGCCAAACTACTAGTGTTGAGCGACTTTGTCTCACGGCCGATGATCAGCCTTGTATATTGAATAGATAATGTATATTAGTGTGAATAACTATTCTCTTTTATGAAAAGAAATAGCGTCCCAGGGAGATCCGGGTAGTAAACACTCATCGTACCTATGTTCTGAAAATCACTAGTCCGAGGACATCTCTCTATAGGTCCGAAAGTCGGCTGCAAGAAAATGGCCACAGGTGTTGGAAAAGAAACTCTAGGTAACCACTTAACTTCCAGAATATTCTTTTCACCTTTTTTAAGAACTGCAGTATTAAGTAGGATTTTATGTATTTAATAACTTTTAAAATACATCATTAAGTACGAAAATGTCTTTTCTTTGCATCCCGCATTGTTGTATACTCATGACGTTTTGACCCACTAGAGATGCTGAGTTTGACAAAACTTCCTTAGAGCCATCTTGATGACAGAAGATTGCGAAGTGGAAGGTTCAGAACTCTAGCTTAACAGGATTACAAAGAGCATGAGGGGAACATTCGTTTGATTAAAGAAATTCGAGTTTAATTGCTCAAACAGTTATTACTCAAAAGATGATAACTCACGTAATAAATGAAATAAGCTTTAACTCTATTTGCGTTAAAATTAAAACTACCCAAATCCGGATATTGTGAACTTCTTCCATTGTTTCCACAGAGAGTTCCGTAATGCCATCTGACATCTAAATTGCAATTATGGCAATTTTCAACTATATGACATGAACTTCTTCAACAAGAGAATAGTAGTTTCGTATATCTTTTAATGCAGAAATTAGTCATTTTTTTACTATCTCCCTAATTCTTTAAAATTTTGATTTAAACCTGCAAATGAAGCATTCCATAATCACAAATTATTATTGTACAAGTGATTGGCAATTATTTTGAAAATACAATAATAATCTCTAAAACCAGAACAAGAAAATGTAAAAGATAAGTCGAAAACTGATTCTATGCACTATCAAGGTTAACTATGACGCAATTTTCAGCGTTATTTCAAATAATCTACAGTCACAGACGTCATTGTTTCACTCGGCTGCGAGAATGAGTAGTATATGGATCATTTTCTTACCAAACTATTATATTGTCAACTTGACCTTTCTCCCTGCCAGGATTCATTTCTCCTACGTTTAGCCATTGTTCTGTCCTCTTTCAATGCCATAAATGATCCATTTTTACTGTCGTAAATAGCAGGAACTCAATGCAAAAGTGGGTGTGATATATTTTGACCAACTAATGCGGCAATTTATTCAGTCAGTAGAATCTTTGAAAATTTATGACACTTCTAAAGTCACATCAAGTTGCCTAACAATTGCACTAACCTAAAATGATGATTAGCAAGCTGCCAGTCTTCTTTGGAAATGTCATTACATGCACTTAAGATCTTTGATTTATCTATCAGTTTAAAGCAGCGCATTCGTTTTCAAACTAAGCGATTTAGGGAACTTCTTAACAATAAATGGGTTTATTTAACTAAACTTGTAGTAGACGCTTTCCAAAATCTTGTGTCGTTACGTTATACTATGCCGCCATGTCATTTACCATGAACATTACTAGTGAAATTTGTCTTTCTGCTTGTCATAAAGACTCTCACTCTTTTGAAAAAAAATCGAAGCACCATGAAAGAAGTGGCTGTTTTTGATGAAATTGAATATGTGTATAGCTCATACACAGATAATAAAATGATTAAAAAATCAAGGTCATAGTACCTGTTCACGGCTCACAATCACTGAGTGTTCAAATTAGTTGGTCGAACCGCCCCTGGCGGCAATGCATGACTGTGACTCGTCGAGGCAAGGAGTGGTAGAGGTTCTTAATGACATCCTACGACACATTCTGCCAGGCTTTCATCAGTTATCGTTCCAGATCTGCAATTTTTTGTGGTGCCTGAATCTGGTGGCCTACCATGTGCCAGAAATGCTCGATTGGTGAAAGGTCTGGTGACATTGCTAGCCCAGGAAGAGTATAAACCGTGCGGACACAGTCCAGAGATATGCAAGCGGTATGTGGCCTGGCATTATCTTGTTGTAATATGGCCCCAGGATGGCGTACTATGAAAGGTAATGCAACCGGCCGCAGGAGGGTATCAACATATCGTTGAGCTGTTAAAGATGTACGGAGGATGACTAAAGATAACCTGCTGTCATTAGAAATAGCCCCCCACACCATCACACTAGGAGTTATGGCTGTATGCCTTTGTAAAACAAAGGCTGATTGGGACCGCTGGCCCCGTCCTCTCAAGACACGAACACGGTGGTTATCTGCTTCAAGAGTGAAGCGGGACTCATCGCTGAACACTATACGATGCCAGTCTGATGGCAGCCATAATGATCGGCTGCGACACCCTTTCAACTGCCATGTTGTGAGGTCAAAGACAAACGTCTTAAAGGCTTGAGTGAGCGTAACCCCGCCTCAGACAAGCGTTGTGATATAGTGGACGGTACCACAGGAGTTATAGACGTGGCTGTAATGCGTTGAATAGTCAACAATGATACCGTTAGGGTGATTCGGGCCTGGTGCACAATCATCCTATCTTGCCTCTCATTTGTGCCCCTTGGGCTTTCAGAGCCTTCATTTCGCCGGCAATTTCCTTGTAGCAACCAATACTGCAACATCTTTGCACAGCAATGTCTGTACGCTGCAGGTGACGGCCTATTGCTCGGTTTAACCACCCAGCTTCACGTAACCTTACAATGTGACCACGTTCGAAGTCGTTTAGTTCACTGTAAGGTCTTAGATATCGTCGTAATGATATATTTAGTTGCTTCTTTACAGAATTACAATGGCAGCAATAAAAAAAATAAATCTTCCGCCTCTGTTACTGGTTTTATACTTCGCGACTTGCGCACTAGAAATGCGCGCTCTGATCGCAGTTCCACTTCATTTGCCTTGAAACTTTGATCATTTGCATGTTCGATCAAGGTGTTTTCGCATACCAAATTTCGTCACGATCGCAAAAGTTCTTCTTAGTGCTTCAATGTTTTTGCAAAAGAGTGTACATACCCACGCTGTTACGTGGCTCGGTGAGCTCAGTTTTTATTTTTAATCGTATATGTTGGTAAATTGTGAATTGTTTGCTTTAAAAATGATTTAATTATATTGTTTTTATGATACGGTTAAATTTTTTATGCCTTAGTTAATCCGCGTGTAATAGTTGTAGAATTATATATAAAAGTTTGTTGGGTTAAGTTTAACGAGGCCTTCATTTGCGCTTATTTGAAACTCTTAATAGTGAATCAACAGTTTGTGCGCCAACTTCAGTGTCTTTTTGTTGTTGTTGTGAACTTAACCTTAGTTGTCTGACAATAATATCAGAATAATCCCAGGAAATTCATCGTGGCAAGGAGAGCAAGACCGCTCCTGTCGTTGGCTAGAGGCTTGAGCACGATACAGATGACAAAACGACTTCGCTCATTTCCGCCCCAGTTTGGATAGACAGCACCCCCAGTGGGACGACTCCGAGGGACCCAGATCCCTTTCCCCTACTATCAGCCTCTGCAGATGACTTTCGGCTCTCCACGTATTTAGAGTGCCCCCCATGCTGAAAAGGCACTATACATGAACAAACATCCATGCCTTCTCCGGGATTCGAAACTGGCCCCATAGGTATTGCAGTAGTCTCCCCTAACCACTATACCAGCTGGGAAGTCGAATGGCTTTTTTTACAGAGTGGGACCAAAAGTCAACTTTCAGTTTTGTGCACCGAAAATATGTCTTTCTGCCCATTGGCCGAATTGCTTGTTTTTGCGTAGAAACTCTAATTCTAATTGCAAACTTTTTAAACCTCTTTTAGCTGTATTTGGTGTTTTAAGTTTTTCTTTATTTTACAATTTTTTATGAATATGTTTCGAAGTTTTACTCATTTTTGCCTTGCCGCAAAGTGAGAACTGAATTAAGTGAATGAGAAATATATCTCTAATGAAATTCGAGGAAATCAGTTTAAATAAATGAAGGGCAGCAAAAAATGTACATAATTTAATAGGTCGTGTAAGGAAGTCATATGGCGTCCGAAATTAGATATTCTGATGTTTAAAAGAATAGTACTGCAGAGTTAAGTTCCAGTACATGGAAATTATTGGCATGTTTTGCAAGTTCATAGTTTCGTTTTGAAGAAGCAATTCTTGAGGATTAAAATGATCTGAAATAACTCATGACGAAAAGTTTATTCTTCCAGGTAATATTAGAACGCATGTGGCACAACAGGCTATGTAAGGATTGGAGAAAACTAATGGGCAATTTGAGATACAACTCGGATGTCATACCTTTAAATTTCTGGACATCTTTAGCACATAAGAAAGATTTGAGAGTAAAGAAGCTTTATGAGGATATTTAGTTAGATATAAAAATTCAACTTCTGGATACGAAACATAAGGCTTCCAGATTCAAAGTCTTATACCAACACTTCGAAAATTGTATGCCACACTCTTTGAGAAATTAATGCATCGCTGGAATTGGCACACAGAATGTGAAGGCGACTATTTCGAAAACGAAACTCTACTAATCTTCTTAATGACTGAGACTCCGAATAGTCATAGCTGTCCTTGACCTTTATGAACAGCCCTCATAAATATGCTATATTTTATAATGTAACATATTTAATTTATAGAACAGAACGTATCCATAAAATTCTTTATGCGCCTTTATTTTCGAAACCTGCCGCCCGGACGGTATAGTCGTTAGGATAGCTACTGCGGTACCGAAAAGTCCGGCTTCGAGCCCTGGAGAAGGCTACGTTATAACTCTTCGTCCTTTCCTAGGAGACAACGACGGTGACTATCTGTTAGGTGCCTCTATAATAAAATGGCCACCACTTCTGGCCTTATGAGTCGCCAATGCTAAATAGGCAAATGCCCGCCACTAGATCAAAACCAGTTGGTCTAAGCATATGTACTTTCAGTTCAAGAAAAATATTGTTTGACTCAAATTTTCTTGTTTGGGCACTTTAAAATTTAAGAATATGTAGATTCGTCAAAAGTGAAATTGCAGCACCGAGAAAGAATGCGCATAGCGTCATCCAAATTTCAGGAGTGAGAGTTGTGAGGTGGATATGCAAATGATAAAAGTTGCGCACGCATTAGATCACATAGACCCATATGCGAGTTATAAAGGTCAGCCACTTTCCCTTCTCATAAACAACATCTGAGGGTTTACGGAGCACTGGGGACTTTAGAAGAAGCATAGAAAATGTCGGCGAGCTCTATACATTCAATTAACAACCGGGGCACGTGACCGTGTTATCGAACTCCATAAACTTGATTGGTCGCTACGCACAATAGCCACTCGTGTTGGGCACAACGTGAGTACCGCCCAACGTTGTGTGCAACGATGAATTCAAGAAGGTGTACGTGCACGTCCGAACGCACAGACCAGCGTATTCGGCAGTTAACTATTGGAGACCTTTTCTTCACATCACGTGACATCAGAAGCCGGTTGTCTCCGGGAGCAGCTAGATCTGTATCGACTCAAACTAGGCGCAACAGATTGCATGAAGTACACTTGCGTTCACTGGCACCAGCCACAAGGGTACTATTGATTGTTGAACACAAGACTAGATGCCTGGTGTGGTGTCAGCGTCATAGTGCGTGGACCATCGAATGCCATTGGGTTTTGTTCACGGTTTTGAATCACGTTTCTGTCTGTGGAGGAAAGACGGTTGTCGATGGATATGGCGACGATCCGCACAATGCTACGAAACACGCCGTTTCGCCCAGCGTCACACCAGTCCTGCATCGAGCTTTATGGTTTGGGTGGCATAATGCTTGATCACAAGACGTCCCTGGTACACAGAACGACATTTGACAGCGGACCGCTACGTCACGCAAGTAGTGGAGTCTGTTGTTCTGCCCCGGTTGCAGGGCGCACCATATACAGTATTTCAGCAAGACAATGCCAAGCTGCAGGTCGTACTACGTATTCTTAACAGCCTAAACGGATCTGACATCCTACCCTGGCCGGCAGCCTCTCCAGATCTGAATCCCATCGAACACCTGTAGGATGTTATTCGACGTCACATTAACCAAGGACCACGGCCGAAATTCTAGATGATCTGCGCACAGCAGTGGATATGGCTTGGCAAAGGCTACTTCAGGCAACCATCAATAAACTCTTTGATAGCATGCGGCTACACTGCGGCCTATAATCGCTGCTCGAAGGGGGCACATTAGATACTGAATGAATTGGTTTATAATGATTTTGTGTCTATTTTTTAACAATTTGCATAGCCATCTCACAGATTTCTGTTTTTAGATGTTCCCGTGGCTTCTACAGTTTTATTACTTAGAAAACCTTTATACTTATTATAAGAAATACACTAAAGAAACTTGAACTCCGGGACGAAAACGTTGACTACGATCTTTAATTTTAAGATTAGAAACTATATTCAGGAATCGTACACAAGTCTAAGAGTTAAATATTTCATTTGTACGTAACTAACTAAGAAATATCAGTTTAGAAAAAGTTTCTTATGCAAATATATTTAAGGGACGAGTTTTTTTTTTTTTTTTGAAAAAACGTATTGCTCAAAGTATTTTTTAAATGAGATCCTTTTTTACAGACTCTATAAATTCGTGTTCTAGGAAATATTGGTAGACTTCGCTGATGGTACATAACCATCTCAAAACAATTTGGATACGCTGAAAATGAAAAAGAACATAGTTTAATACTTTTTGACGTCATTATTAGATTACGATTCTAAAGTAATAAAACTGCAGGGCAATAACATGCTCTTAGAATTTGAAAATTTATAAATTACTTTTGGAAACATTCTTTTCGCATTACATGTGCAACACAGTTATTAATTAAATAATATGAAGCATTAATAAATCGTAAAAAAGGATTAAAAATTCTGAACTCTTTCAGATTTTATATTACAGCTAAATGGTTTTTTTAAAGTTCTATGTGTTACCTTTATTTTTTAAATATCCTATTCTTCGCAGTTAATCCATGAAATTTAATTCAACAGCAATATAGTAAAATATTTATAAAGAGCATATCTATAGAATTTTCGGTACAAAGTCTGGCACGCTGGAGATAAAAATGCTTTTTTTTCAGTACAGTATTGCCATTGCTTGCTTTGAATCGTTGAGTTTGTTAATCCAAAATTCGTTAAAGTTTTACAAAATATGAAAGAGATAATAAAACAAATTTCAAATTTGGGCTTCCAGATGCCTATATTCGAGTGGAGGACTATATTATTCAAAATTTGATGTCTCTGGGTACCGTTGTTTTTTTTACAGTATGGGAAACATACATACTTTCATGAAGTTTCATCATTATTTAATTTCTTTAATTCAATGCAGGACTCTAATATTTAGTAGCAACAATTTGAAAAGTGAAACGCTGTTTGTTAGTGGACGATGCAAAATGCCAAAAGAAATTAATAGCTCTTCTGAGCGAATTACCCCTTGGGCTAATAAACTGGCATAAAAGCTTCGATAAGAATTAAAATTAGCATATTTAAGTTTTTTAAGCTGCATTATTTATAAGAGAAATTTTTTTAAGAATCGCTTCTTAGATACTTCATTCAACAACAAATGTTCCATTAATATTGCTGAGTTTTTAAAATTTCAAAATATTATCAAGCAACTTTTTTAAAATTGTTTCTTGTATTGTATTAATAAGCAATATATTATTACAGCTTGAAAATAAAGTTCTTTCGGATACTTTCGGTGGACTGGTAAGTATTACGCGAAAATTTTGAAATTTTTTTACTAAAAAATCATTTAATATTAAAATTAATAAACAATAAAAAAACAGCAGTCTCAGGAAAGTAGCTCATATACTAAAAAAAATTCAGAGAAAAATACTTCGAAGGAAAACAATTATTTTATTGTTTTTATTTAGTAGATCTGGCGTCATGAGAAGAGAATATTTGTCCTTGAGGGAAATATTTATTGCAAATCTAGTATGCAAGTGATGCAGTGAAATAAATGCATAGCTTCGACTTACCGAGATGAAACAGCAATTTATTTTTTATTTGTACATTTTGTTAACTTTTAAACTCTTTTACTCCAAAGAGGCGTTAGATGCAAAGAGCTATTAGTCTAAAGCGGCATTTTGCGTCGTTTCACTTTCTGCGCTGATTGACTTTTCAAACTATTGCCACCAAATATTATCGCCCTATGTTATGTTTAAGAAAACTAAATAATAAAGAATCTGCATGCAATGTTCCTAGCACTGTGAAAAAACAACTGCATCTAGAGCCATCCAATTTTGAATAACTTTTTCCTCCAACCGAACATGGGCACTTGGAAGCCTGAATTTTGAATTTCGAATTTGTTTTACAGGGTGTTTATAAAGTCCCCGACCCATTTTGATGTTTAATAACTCATAAAGTAATGAAGATATAAACAAACTTATGGCCTTTTCATGATGGAATGACTTACACATTTTCCTTTTCAAGTTTGAATACCTTTACTTTTGTAAATATCGTCTGTGCGTGTGGTTAATTTCAGATAATTTCATTTTCCAGTCTAAATATCTGTATTTTTCTAAATATCGTCTGCTTATTAATTGCATTTTTCTCTCTTTTGTTTTTGGCAACTATTGCAGTGTTAAAAGGGATTCTCAAAGGTTAATGTGTGGTGTGGACTAATGCACGACCGAGTCATTGGGCTTTCCTTTTTACAGAAAAGACAGTTTCATCAGTCGTATACTTAGACATGTTGGAAAACTTCGTATTTCTACAACTAGAAGAGCTTTAGCCACATGTCTTTTTGCAAGAAGGTGGTACACCACCTCATTGGGGTACCATCGTTCGTAGTTCTTTGAATGACCATTTCACAGGAACATGGATTGGGCGAGGAGATCCAATTCCTTGGCCGCCCACATCACCTGATATAATGCCGCTGGACTTTTTCCTTTGGGGATTTATTTGTAAAGGAAAACGTTTACAAGAGGAGCGTGTCGAACATGGATGACCTAAAAGCCAGAATTACAACCTCAATAGCCTTTGTGGATGCCGACATGCTTGCCGTTACATGGCGTGAAATTGAATGTCGACTTAATATTCTCCGTGCGACGAAGGGGCACGCGTGGAAGTTCATTGACGAGGGTCATGAAACTTTTTGAGTCTATCTAACCATTTATGTTATTAATTTTAAACACCCTGTATTACCTATTTCAAATTTTTGACTATAAAACTTTAATGATAAACTATAACGAAATCTAAAAAACTATAAAACTTTAACAAATTTTCGATTAACAAACTCAGGGATTTCAAAGCGAGCAATGGCAACACTGTACCGAAAAAAACATTTTTATTTCCAGCGCGCGAGACTGTGTATCAGAAGTTCTAAAGCTACGCTGTTTTGCTGTTTTTAAATATTTTGTGATATTGTTGTTGTATTTAATTTTATGTGGTTTAAGTGCGAAGAACATGACATTGTTACGTGATTACGGGTTCGTAATAGACTGAATGCACAAGTCCGACTAAAAATTAATAAAATTTATTCTAATCACAAGAAATATAACAAAACGCCGGATTATTACTCAAAGATCACAGTATCACGCAATTTACTCAAAGATCACAGTACAATATCACAGTATCACGCAATTTAAACAGTAGCTATATTTGAAACTACTGAAACGTTAAATAGAACGCAATCCAAAGCGCAGAGAAAGCTAATCCGATGAATCCAAAAAATACAACTAATAAAAAACTACTGAGCTGAGATGTTTCTCTCCGGCTTTTATAGCTTTTTAAATTAGCCGCGAGAGAGTTCTAGCAATTTCTGGAAGGCAAAAAGAGTAGAATTACGGTTACGGCAAGTCAATTACATTTATGCAAATTAATATCAATTACCAAGATAAACTTTTATTCAATGTTAAATGCACGTGCTCTTGTATTTTTACTTTTCTGGCGTAGTTTTCACTTAAAACTCGTCACACTCTGCATTCCACTGGAAAATAAAACAATTTAAATTATAATTCTATTAAAAATGTCTAATTAAATGCAAAATTCGTAACAATATTTATAACATAGGCAAGAACAGGATATTTAATAAAGGAAACACACAAAATGCTAAAAAAAAACAACCCTTTTGGGCGTAATATAAAATCTGCTTTCATATTTTCTTTCTTTGTGTTTAGTCCAAAGGACGTTAGCCCAGAAGGGCTATTAATTTCGTTTTGGCATTTTGCGTTGATTCACTTATAAAAATGTTGCCACCAACTATTACAACCCTGTATTATATTTAAAGAAATTAAATAAGAAGGGATCTGAATAAATGTACGTATATTTCTCGCATTGTGATAAAACAATGGTACTTACAGCTATGAAATTTTGAATAGCGTAATCCTCCATCGAATATGGGCACCTGGATGCCCTAATTTGGAATTTCGAATTTGCTTTATTATCAATTTCATATTTTCTCAGACATTAAAGAATTTTTGATTAACAAACTCAAAGATTTCAAAGTGAGGAATGACAACACTGCACAGGGGAGGAAAAAAATTATCTCCAGCGCGTGAGTCTGTGTGTATATCGGCAATTCTAAAGATATGCTCATTTTAAAATTATTTTGCGATATTGCTCTTGAATTGAATTTTCTGGTTTAAGTGCGAAGAACATGATATTTAATAAATAAAGCTAACACACATAACGTTAAAGAAAACTCCCCTTGTAGTGTAAAATCTGAGTTTTTTATTTTTTAAATATATTTTGAAACTTTAACAGTCAATTTTTTGGAGATGTTAGACGGCAATCCTAAAATTTTTGAATTTTTGAACTGAATACTCTTCTATTCTTTACACAAAATTAGAAAATGCTGATTTGCAGAGAGTTAAAAAAAACTGAGCAATATTTCTTTTTTCATTCAGGCAGTATATACATTTCGGGAGATTTAAAATTATGAAGTGTCAGCTGGCTATCTACGATAGTGTTCTGAGACAGATCACGTGGTCGAACCAGTCGGAAAATGTACCGGCATGCTTTGCGCGCGGCTCGGCGTGCTTCGCTCTTGCTTGTGTTTTCATTAGTTCTGAAGTGTTTGGATGTTGGAGGACGTAAACTGATTGTGAAGCGAAGTTGAAATCCCGTTTTTAAGTTTTGCTGTGATTTATGATAATCTGTAATCTGCCTCAGTGTGCGACGTTTTTTGTATTTAAAACTTAACGATTATTTAGTTTTATTCGAATGAATTAACTTCAATCGGAAACGCCTCAGGTCGAAGTTTTTTAGGATCAGCTGTGCTGGATATCAGGAATTAGGTTATTTGTTTGAGTAGATTTTAGGCGCCAGTATTAAGGAAGGTTACTGAACTTACTGTTTCTAGCCTTTTCTGGATTATTATAATTAATTTAAATGCAAGTTCTGTCAACTTATCGCGTGTTATTTTCACTTTGGGAATCTCTAATGGAATTCTATACAGATAAGATTTAGTATCGGAATCTGGATTTATGTTTGTAGCTGAACCTTCTGTGTATACAAGTTTCTTTAATTTCAGTCTTAACACAAATAATCGGTAAGTTTTTTTTAATTTATTGTCATGTAATATTTGTTTATATAATAATGCATTTTTATTTAATAATACATTATTTCTTGTTAATGAATGAAAAATTTATGAAAGTGAGGAAATTAGCTGATAAAAGTTTTGATTCATTGTTTCTGTTAAAATGTGTGTAATAAAAGCATTAGAATACTAACTAAAATATATGTACATAAAGTCGCTATTTGATATCAGTCATTGGTGAATATGGGTAAAGATAATGATCTTCATAAATTAAAAATGTTTTTCTGCATATTGTGATTGAGAACTACCAAATTTATGCAATGGGGAATTCTTGAAACGAAATTCTAAGGGTATTATTAAAAGTACATTCTGTTCTACAAACACTATCGAACTAATAACATGTAATGTTAGAACCATTTATCGCTGTTTAAAGAACAAATTTATTCTTTAAGGAGAAGCTTTCTTTTTCATTTGTAGAAGAGAAATGAAATACAGTGAAATCGCTCCACATTTTCCAGACGAATTTGATCTTTAGTAGAGGTGGTCGGTGGTCGTCTTAGAGAACTTGATTATTAGTGATGTTATTTAAAATAAAATATCGGAAAGTTCCAGAGATGGCTGTTTTAAAAAATTGGTAATATTTTGCATTTGATGTGATATTAGTACGAATAAGTGAATTTTTACAGAGAGATCGTTTGGCATCTACATTCTAATTTAGTAAGTGAAGTATTCGAGTAATATTCTCCTAGAGTTTTCTTCAAAAATTTGTACCCGAAGGGCCAGGAGGGGCGTCAAATTAGCTTCAAAATTTTGCAAATGCATTTAAAACGTAAATTATTATTATTAAAGTTCAGTTTTAAAGCATATCGAAAAGAACAACTTTAAAATATGATAAAAGCAATTCGTGAGCACTAGCCCACGTGCGTGCGTTTATTTTATGAATTAACCAAATCAGATCAAGGGATTAATTAATTATTAATGGTTAAATCGAGATCATTATCACGTATTTTACATAATTTTCAGTTCCTTATTCTTGTTTTATACAAACCCCTCAAATTTATATAAGGGATCAAATACTATATTATTGCTGTGGGTTCACATTAAAAGCCCCTTTAAGCATATTAAATGTAAAATTTTATGCGCGGAAGTTCGTAATACTATACGTGGAAGAAACAGAAAAGATAAATAAAGTCTTGCAATCAAAATCTTCAACTGAGCTAAAAGCTGCACGCTTAATGGAGCACTTTATCTGATATCGAATCGCAACAAATGCGTTATCTGCAGAGGCGTTTTCATAGATTTGCGGATGTAACACAGACCAGTTTCCTTTAAAAAATTATTATTATTAACGCACATCCCTCTCCTTCGGCAAATAGCCCTTGTCTACCTTTGCCGTATTGAATGAAACACGTAAACATAGCAGAAAGATCATCTACTTTCTTCTATGGGAAATATGAAAATTTAGCCTTGGTTACGAACATATCAATAAAATATGAGGAGAACGATAGAAGAAAATTTAACAGGGTAAATTTAAAATATGACAACGTACAATCAGTAGTTGCACTTCGAACTATAAAGAACTTTAAACACAACGCAGTGCAAAGCGCATCTAAAGCGGGATGCTAACCCGAAGTATCTCAGTACTCAGACTCGCGTTCAACTTACATCTACAACTAAGAGCATGCTTTGGTTGCATAATCTGGTTTACAGCGGGAGAGGCCTCACACATAAAGGCTTATCAAATTGGTCCATCACAAAGGTACATACCTTAAGATAAAGTAACTGAGAGCAGATGCTCCCTCAGGTCTTATATAGTTTTCACCTGGCCGCCGAGATATTTCTAGTGTTTTCTGCTTCTCGAAATTACTGGAAGGCATATAAGGGCTGAATAAATTTGCAGTCACTTAGAACATGAATTGCAGCTATTCATTTACAATATCCATTGCAGTTATACAGGGACCGGACCAAAATATCGCCAAATGGTCTCCACGTTTGGCGATTTCTCGCCAAATTAGCGATATAGCTATTTACTCAATGTTAAATAGACTTGTCCCTGTATTCTTACTTTTCCGGCAAGCTTCGCTTCTCAGGATTTTCATGTTGCATTATACAGGAAAATACAAGAATTTCACATGTAATTGCATTATAATCATCTATTTATGTACAAATTCGTAACAGCGTTTTTGCAATAGCCAGCTGTTGTTGAAAAATGTCGGTTATTTGAAAGAAAATCAGATTTTGATTAAAATGTAGAGCGATCGTAACAAAGTAAAAGAAAAAAAAAGTGAAATTTCACATGTAAGAAAATGAAATCTGTTCGACCAAGCTTATTGACATATAACCCCAGTCTTTTTGCGTTCTGAAAATTTTAAGGTCTGTGTGAAAGTAAAGTCAGGAGTTCAGGAGAGAAAAGCGTACGGCTTAAAAATTGCAGAAACGGTTTGATATATCTCAGAAATGTATGAACAAATTAAGCGCAGAAATTAAGTTCACATTTTCTTTTTGTTGCAAGTGCAGAAATTTTAGGTCACATTTTCTTTGTTGAAGGCAGCAAAAAAACCTCTCCTCCAGTCTCATCGGCTGCCCCCGTTAACAGAAAAGTTCCATATTTTGCATAGAAGTATTAAGCTACAAATGAAAAAAAATATTGAATACTTCTAAAGTATAATTTCGTATAATAGTTTTATAAGTCAACAATTTTATATCAAGCCAAACTTCCAAAGCTGCATATGACTAATAAAAATGAATGAGCTCCATATTAATATAAAACTGGCAAAAACGTGAGAAGTTGAAATTTTTCTGGAGGTTGCACAGCAATTAAAAAGTCTTTATAAAGCACTCGGCTGCGTCCAAGTAGCTGTAATGCAAATTATGAACAACTTTAATGAACATCTGCGTCTGAAAATGGCAAATGGTATGTGCATTTTCAAAGAGTGTATTTTGCGCCTACCATCAAAATATAAGTTGAATCAGAATTGTAAAATAAGCCATTTTCTTAGTTATTGAAACTGGTATAAATTAGGACGAACATTCTGTGATGTTCTTGAACTTTGAAAAAGTACAAGAGTTTGAACACGTGTGTGTAATATCTTTTCCTGATATTGAAAGCGATGTACAAGGATTGGATAAAAAGTAGTGGCAAGACACCTATAGTTAATAAAAAAAACCTATAGGGAAAAATTATCACTGTATGTACAAATACTTGTAAGCCGTCAATATAATCGCCAACGATGTCTCTCATATTCTGCCAAATTAGTGGAAAGC
>KK117643.1:290074-303694 GCA_000611955.2 Stegodyphus mimosarum
GCGTCGTACGCCGTAATTTCACTTCTGTTGGTGCCCCGCAGCAAACGTTCTAAAGAGCAGATAACCTGTTCTGCACTTTAGTTATGGATCTGTAACGATCCCAATGGTCAGTTAAAATGCTGGTATTACGAATCAGATCAAATCTCAGAAATGTTTTCAAAGGAGTTCTTTTGCGATAGCGGTATGGTATTTGGCTACCTTGTAACAGGTCCAAGATCGAATCCCAAAGTCGTTTAACGTCGCCAAAGACATAGAAACTCGTACGCCGCACTTCCCATGAGTGATAATAGATGGCGACATAATCAAGTAACGTAAAGAAACAAATGCACTAGCCAACCTTATGCCACGGGACTAGTTCTTCCATTGCAGTCGGACTGATATCGGGTTAATATGGCGGTTTTCAACTACCTTCCTTTGCCACCGTCGCTGGAGATTCGTGACAACGCTCACCATCTGATATGGCGCATTTTCATAGAGTATAATGAGACTCGTGGCAACCAAATGTTATCGTTTTCCTTCGAATGCTTGGTTCCTTGCTTTCCTTCGAAGGTGTCCCAGATGACTCGTCCCATTATCTTTCATCACAATGCACGGTGCCTATGCGAACGCTCTCACGGATCTTCCGTGAAGGTAGCGATAGGAAACCCACCATACTGTGCAAGTGTTCTCTGTGCCATCAGGAAGTGTTTTCGGTACTAATTTGGTATGAGTTGGTTTGAACCGACTCTACTTTTTTTTTAAATTTTTAGCTTTACTAAGTAAGATATTTCTCGGTAATAAGTAAAACATTGAATTATTGAAACTTAAAGTGTGCAAATTTCATTTCTCTACCCCCTAGTGATTTTCAGCCTAATTTTTCTTATTAGCTTATTTGATCTGAATTGCCTTAATCCACTGTAGACATTTATGGAATAATTTATGAAAATTCAGTGAAAGTTTATATTTGCATTTAATTTTATTCTACGTCAGTATATAGTATATTATAGTTCGACCGCCTCATCCGCGACCATGAGCGCAAACACGCATGCGCCATTCGGACCGAATTATTCTCAAGATAGGGTGGAAGGATGAGGACTTTCTTTCACTCCAGCATTTCTCTTTCTGGAGAAGAGAAGACTTTCACGTGACATTTCACGTCGCAGCGACTAATAAGCCCCTTTTAGACGAGTCTATGTGTTTTGGCAGAATGCCAACCAGGATTGCGTTTGACACGGTCGAACTATACTAAGTATCTAATGTATCGAACCATAAGTATCTAAATAAACTACATGTTTTATTTTCATCCTATTTAAAAGTATTTGCATAGAAAATTTACAAAATAAAATAACCTTAAGAATATAAAATTTAGAATATCTAATTTAATATTAATATTTTACATCAGTAACTGTAATCATGCGTCATAAAGTGAATTTCGAGTTCTATTAAAATGGCAATAATCTTCTGCAAACTCCGGTTTCTTTCACGGGAAGTTCTCAATTTTTTGTGTTTCAAGGTTGGCATCAAGCTTTTAATGACTTCTGACGTATTACCATTACTTTTTATGAAACTTTTCTAACTAAGCTAGATGTTATTGCGATTCCAGTGAATAATGAAATTTCTTTAATTATTTATTTTATATTATTATTATTAACCTTCTTAGCGGCTTGACGGCTTCCCCCTCCCCCCGGTGATAAGATTTGTTGCCACTTTGTGTATATTACGTTATCGTTTAAATCATTTTGCTTATGATTCAATTTCTGCGCCTAAAATGAATTCACAATGAGCATCTTGAAAGGAAAGATAATCCGTGTTTTTCGTCGATATTTAAAAAATTAAAATTAAGCTTTTACTTTTATAAATTGTTTTATGTCTGTATTAAAGGAATGGTAAATGCTGCTGTTCCAGTAAGCCGATCTTGTCCTAGATTTTGCAACGTTTTTCCTTCCCCAACTACTGATAAGTTCAGATATTCGGCCTTCTAGGTCATTTGTTTCCCTCTGAAACGTGTTCATTCCAGTTTAATAGTTTCATATGAAATCACTTTTTCTTTCTAAAACAGTGAAATCTGCTTTCGAAACGATAATAAATATCAATGGAAACAATGAAATACATCTAAAAGAAACAAAAGCTTGAGTATCCGCCAAATGAGTATTGAATTCCGTACTAACATTGGTGTCCCGTATTTTACGCTTCAATGTGGCCGTTATAATGATAGCTCCAAAAATAGATCGTGACCAGGTTGAAGTAGAAGTCCTTGAATGCTGGTTTATTTCAAATCTACAGCCTCTTAAGAAAGCAACTTTCCTTTTAAAAAGAACAGCAAGAGGAGAAAAAAAAACTACTACTGCTTTTTTTTTCTTTCATTCAAGCTTCACTTTTAAATTCAAAGAAAGTCTCCATAAAGGAATCCTTGTTAAACACAAGTGAAGTTTTATAATCTGTCTAATTGTTGTCTTGAGATATAAAAGTCGATTATGGAAAAGCATACTAGGGCTATTTGCCTAAGGGAAGGGATGCATTCATGGAGGACTTTCAAAGGGAAATTAGCTTGTATCTACATTTCATACGGGGAACCACGAAAATGCCCATGCTGCCAGCCGGTTTGCCAGGAATCTTATACAAGTCAAACTATAAGGTATTTCTCCCACCTTCTTCGCATGCCTTCGTGGTGTAGTGGTCAGCACGCTCGACGCGTAACGGAGAGGTCCATGGTTCGATTCCCGGCGAAGGCTTTGCTCATTTTTCATGTCTCCTGCTTCGAAATAACCTAATGACTATACTGGCGTCCGAACTAAAAGGTGGTGGATAATGATTCTCCACCACAGGGATTTGGCGATTGGGTCCCTAAAACCCCAGTCGCTCCTTATATAAGGCCCCTTATATAAGGTATTTCTCCCGCCTTCTTCGCATGCCTTCGTGGTGTAGTGGTCAGCACGCTCGACGCGTAACCGAGAGGTCCGTGGTTCGATTCCCGGCGAAGGCGTTGCTCATTTTTCATGTTTCCTGCTTCGAAATAACCTTATGTCCCTACATCCACTACTCTATTACTCTACTACTCATCTACTACTCTTTTTCATCTCTCTTTCTTCACAAAATACCTAATGCCTCTACAAGTGGCGCCCGAACTAAAAGATGGTGGATGATGATTCTCTAACAACACGATTTGGTGACTGGGGACCCTAATCCCCAGTCGGCCTTTAAAATAGGGAGTATGTAATGTATTTTCCCCGCCTTCTTCGTGGTGTAGTGGTCAGCACGCTCGACGCGTAACCAAAGGGTCAGTGGTTCGATTCCTGGCGAAGGCGTTGCTCATTTTCTATGTCTCCCACTTCCAAATAACCTAATGACTCTACAAAACTACCAGTGGTTAGAGACTTTACCGCTCGGCCGCAGATTTAGCTAGATGCAGAAGTTATAAGCGCAAATATACCTACTACTAATTAGTTCATATTAAAATTTGCTTTTACTAAAACACGTTTGGTATCTTATGTATTCTTTTTATTGAATAGTAGTCCATCTCTGTATAGGCGCATTTAAATCCTTGTGCTAATCACAATAATTGCTTTTGTTTCGATTACAAATGCTATACACAGGATCTCACTTGTATCCTGGCGCTTGCGACAAGTAACTCGATCACCTAAGTCATTTAATTCCTTTTAATACTTAAAATATAAATCGAATTTCGGTGAAGTAAATCGCTGGTAAATCTGCGTTTCCTACCTCTGGTTTTTCTAACACTATTTTGTTGCTCAGACTAGATTTTAAGTGGCTTAGAAAATTGTTCTCGTTATAGCCGTTTATATGAAACAAGCTGTTTCCGTTTTAAATCGAATGGCAATATCCGGAGCCATTTGTTAGCGTATTTTGCAGCTCAGAAATGTCAAATTTCGACTGTTTGATTGTAAATAATGATCAAGATATTGATCTAGTATTTTTAATATTGAAATGGATACAGCTTATTTGTCATACCCATTTGCTATGTGTCAAAAGTATGGTCAGTTTGAGAATAGATGCTTTAAATGACGTTTAATTAAAATGTATATGTTTAGTATATTCCAGCCTCGTAGCTTTCATAGATTTCGAAACTTTGTATGGTCTGCATTTTTATATTATACATTGATAGGAAAAAAGTCAATCAACTGTTCATATGGTGAATATACTTCTTTCAAAATATTGGAGGTTAAAATATATTTCTTTCGGAGTTAATACTCCGATTAGGGATATTTAAAAACATTTTGATTAACTTACCTTTATGCATTATTCATGAGTACATGCGTTTCACAGGGCAGAGGTTAAATCTACTTCGGCGATAACCCATAAACCACTCTTTAAAATTCACTATATCTGTTTACAATAGCGAGACTCTGACGCTAAGTTCACTTAACAGCGTTACATCTCATTCATTTTATAACTCAGAATGCACAAAAATTATGCATTTCATCCGAAGAATTATCTAATCGTTGCCACATGTTCTATTCAAATAATATAATAAATCTAAAACGAAGTATAAAAGAAATTGAACAAGCAAAGGAAAACAAAAAAAATTTTTCACAGACGATTCAGTATTTCTCATTCAATTAATTCAGTTCTCACTTCTCGACAAGGCAAAAATACATAAAGACTCAAAATATCTATATTAAAAATTACGAAGTAAATCTTAAACACGTATTTCCTCGAATAAATTTCAGAATTGATTAGCATGATTAAATTCGCAATAATAAAGGAAGGCGTAATCTTTGTTGTTGCGAAGCTTTATTGTTGAGACACTTTATTGTTGTCTTTTATTTCTTAAAGTTCTAAGCATCTTATGAGCCACTTTAATCACTAATCAAACCACTAATTAAAACCATATAATCAACTTCACTAATTAAAACCATTCAACGCCAAAAGATTAACAGCAAGGAATATTTCTGAGACTTACAGATTATAAATTTGTTTTACTTTCGGGACTAATAAAATGGTTATCTTTTGTAATCTCTGTCATATTTTCATAGCAAAGACTTGGGCCTAGAAGCGGCCTAGCCGTTTGGAACCTGATATTTCGGTCTGGGGTCCGAATTCCGGCGAACAAGCTGGCTGTATGAGCGTTTTTGTGGTTTCCGCTATGTGTAACATGCATACGAGCCAGTTTTCCACCAAACATCCTTCACGATGGCATCTCTCACCTTAAGCAGATAGTCCTCCACTGCTTTGACATAATCAAATAAACCAAACCACATCATTGAAAAGATATAACTATAAACAGTGTAGTTATAATATATGAAAAATTGGAAACGTTAAGCTTAAAAGTTTAACAATGCTTAGCAGCCTGGAACTGTAGCTTGAAAGATCTTAAACTAGTATGAGAAAAAATTATTTTCTTAATTTTAATGGAAAAATTCTCCTGGTATTTTATACCTGGATTTGTGTACTTGTAATATATTGTCTTAATTTCTTTGACATATTTTAATATGTGCGTATATTTACGTTCTTACAAATATCACAAAAAATATTCTAGGCCGTATATATATGGCCTTGCCGGTTAAAGGGTTAAGTGGATAATTTTGACTCAACAAAGAATTTTTCTTAATTCTGTTTTAAAAATAACTAAATGTGTCCGGATTAGTGAAAGAAAACCGATGAAAAGAAATGGCGAATATTCTCTCTTCATTAGAGTCTGAAAAATACATGATATTAGACACATTTTCAACGTGAGTGGAAATTTGAGATTAACTTCTTTCGAAATACGGAGATTTCACTTATGTTGAATACGAAATCATTTTGTTCACAAAAACAGGTATTTTAAATTGGCTGCCTGCATGATTGATTTTCCTCGTGTGTAACCTAAACACGAATCAGTTTCTATTGGAAAGTCCTCTGTAAAGGCATGCCCCTTCCTAGGCAGAAAGCTTTCCTGTGTTTTGCCGTATTTAGATAAACTAACTTCACTATAATTGGCACGCATTCTATTCTTTTAGAGTGTTTAGTGCAACTAATCTCTATTATTTGTAATTCTTATACACCCTTAGCCCTTGAGGTGTGTTCCATTAAACAATATCTGATGTGTACACCACATGACTTCCCTGTTCGGAATATTAAGTTATACGCATTTTGTCCTGCCTTTCATTTAAACTTATTTCCTCGAATTTCATTAGAGATATATTTCTCATTCAATTAATTCAGTTCTCACTTCGCGATAAGGCAAAAAGACATAAAAACTCAAAATATCTGTACTAAAAATTAAAAGACGTAGAAAAACACAAAACACCAAGTACAATTAAAAAATTTAAAAAATATTTTTTTTACAATTCATATTACAGTTTCTACGCAAAAACAATTAATTCTGCCAACGGGCAAGAAGGAAGATTTTTCGGTGCATCAAACTAAAAGTTTACTTTTGGTCTTACTCGGCAAAAAACACTGAAGACGTAGAAACGGACTCAGTTTGTTGTGGACTCTGAGCCAATATATGGCATAATATAATAACTTAAATGATAATTTCGAAATGGATTAAGCATAATTTAATTCGCAATAATAAAAGAAGACTTTACTTTGTTGTTGCGAAGCTTAGTTTCTATAAACTGGCAACAAATCCACTATTCTACTAAGTTTCAAATGTAAACAAATATGGCTGCTATGATAAAAAATAGGCTTAGCTGCACTTAAACAACTTTTAAATTGTTGATAAATCTACAACTATAACGTGCAGGTTAACTACAGGCATAAAAACCTTAACGGGAAGATAAGAACAACATAATTCAATCACTTTTAAAGCAAAAAATGGACAATGTACAAACATATAAGAATAAGGAAACTGAGCTGAGCCGAGTAACAGAGTGTACCTGTTACTCGGCTCAGTGTATATATATGTATACTTTTGCTGCAGCCGATTGCAACCAAAATAGGAGGCGCGCATCTACATATTATAGCAGTCCTGTAGACAAAATTTCAACGGTCTGAGGCTACTCGTTTTTGAGTTATGCGAGATACATACATACGTACGTACAGACGCGATGAAAGATCTCTTCTGAATCCATTCTAAATCAGTTTTAAAATTCGTTTGGGGGAAAATAGTCCTTTATCCTGTCCTTAGTACCGATGTCACGCAAAAACATCGTTAAATTGCATTCGTTTACGGTCAAAATGGATATTTTCGTTCAAATATGATGCCCGAAATTTTTCGCGATTACAAATACTTCCTTTGGCAAAGTAACACATTGGAAAAATTATTTTTTTTGTTTGACAGGACGTTTATCAAGATTTATAAATAAAAGTTGTTCTGGTAGTATGTATGTAAACAGTGAGCATTTTGAAATCATCCATCCTTTGCATGTTCTCTTCCAAATAACAAGGCCATTTCAATCCCAGCGTTATAAACTTCAATAAGGTTCCATTAGTATTCTCCAATCAATCCAGTGAAATGAGGGAGAGAAAAGCAGCTTCTCTGAAGCATAATTTTAGATATTTCCCTTGACAAGGTTGACGTGTTTCGAACAATTATGGCAGCACTTTTCCGTCTATAACTGACACGCTCGACTTCACCGTAGTGTTTTTAATTTCGTACTTTCGCGCGGCTTGCATAGAAAAAAAATGACATTTCTTTGTTTGAATTTATGAGATACGTAATTTAAATTTATGCTTAAGACAGCCTTTCCTTATTTCTGATTTAATACTTACTTTATCTTCAACACAGCATTTAAAGTTTTCATGTGTAGAACTGCATAAAAGAATTGTTACTAATTTTTTTATTAGAAAATGTTCAAGTTCATTCTTTTCGAATCGGAGGTGACATGGAAAAAATTCATTCTTTTATCCTTGCGAATAAATGTGTCTGATTAACTGTTCCAACCACTTAACCATCTTCTGTTAACCACGTGTTTAATCATGTTCTATTTTTTAGTTCATAAACGTTTTTCATTTTCCATTTAGGCGAAATTTGAAAGGACATTTGTCATCGTGTTTTACAGTTTAAATAATGTATCAGCTGCGAAGTACTAAGATAAAAATAAAAACTGAGCAGTTCCAAGTTATACTGTTCCAAGAGATCTCAGACTTAACCTCATTCCCATTTGTAGAAAAGCCATTTTCCTGTGATAGAATCATTGCTCGGAACATTTTATCTCGTGTGTAAAGGGAAAAAATACGTCTTTACTTCATTTTTAATCTCTTTCGAAACTTTTCGAGTATATGTGCGAATAAATGTTTTTTAGCTTCGTTATTTCTCCTGCGCTAACGCTTTTTTCACAGACGTGAAAATCTCAAGCAAGAGACGATGCCCGAAGATTTGCACTATCTTAGTTTTACTTTTCTTTGCTCTTGGCGTTTGCTTGCAGTTGAAAATGTAATCGCGATTCCTTTTTCTCTCGAGAAGCTTGTTCTCTAAGCTAGGCACGTAGTCGTGGAAGAGTGGGAGTTAACTCAGTGGCGAAGCTGCAATTAAAATCTTGTGAAAACATTGAAGTTGCCGTGCATGAAGCGTTGTGTATTAGTCTTAACAATTAAATTCGCCATATTTTTTAACTCGTATGCTAGTAAAGGGTAAATTGAAATCTCGTGCATTTTCTCTATAGCTGAAGTCATTTTCCTTCTGTGTTTAATGAATTACGGCAAAGCTTAGCAAAGGATATCTGCCTAAGAGGAAGGGTGAAGACTTGGTGAAGAAAGCCAGTTTCTGTAGGTTGTGTTCGCGTTATGCAAAAGGGAAAATATTATCTCTTTTCTTTGTTACTCGCACTATTATGTGATTTTTGAATGGTCAGTGACTTGTTTCGTATATCAGAACACTTTTGAGTTTCTTCTGAGAAATGAATCAAAGAATGTCTTCATAGTTCTAAAAGTCTGATTTAGTAAAGTTCGTGTATTTAAATTATTACATTCAATGCTTCACAAAATCAATCGGACTTTTTTTCAAATCATTTTGGAATTCGTTTGTAATCTGCTACGCATGCATTCTTCAAACTTTATTTTATGACTGTAATAATACACTTATGGCAGATAATAAAAGCTCTTTCATTCAGAATTTTACTTTCCCTGCATTATATATTTTTAACTAGTTCTGTGTAAACTTTCCATGTAATATATGCTTTATGGAAATAATATCATAAATAGTATAAATTTTTACAAAATAAGTTTTGGAATAAATTGTAAATAAATTTCTCCAATGTATTTGTATATGTATACACGCATACATCTGTGTTTACATATATACATGCAAACATGAACACGTGCATCCAATTAGAGTAAATTCATTATCTATGATATTATGGACAGTTATCGGAACTTATCGATATAAATAAATTCTTGACAAAAAATTTCTGCTGAACTTCCACATTATTTATATATTGTTTTCGAACTTTTTTTGGAACGTCTACAAGCGAAATTTGCAACCTGGTGACGCAAAATGAGTTGCGGAATGCGTACAGTGAGTTTGGACCAAAATTTCATGCAATTGTTGAAAGAAAGTAAGAGTAGCTGTGCTTTCGCGGGCAACTTAATAACAAAAACTAACTTTTATTCTCATTATATATGAGGAAAACCACGAAAATGTCTATACAGCCAGCTGTTACGTAGGGATTCTTAAGTTTGTACGTACTACGTAAGGATTCTTAAGTTTTACATGACCTATCATTTTGCCCATTGATAAGCAGAAGAAACTCTTTGTTCTAAAAATTTTAAAACTATACCTGGTGTCGTATAGATTCGAGAGAGTTAGGTTGGTGGCCTTCATGCCCAGCAGAGTAGGCAAGCAAAGAGATAGTTTAGTGGCCATCACGCCAGCTGCAGCATGCCAGCATCATGCCATATTCTGAGTGATGCGGCAAATCATTAATTAATTCGTCACGCGAAGGCAAAGTCCAGACTAACTATTGTGTCGAAAACTGCGATTTGCTGTCTGGTAGTAATAGAGAAATGTAGCCTGAATAAAGTTATTCGGAGTCGTTCTGAAACCTGTTCATATTTCCCATAATTCATTGTTTTAAGAGAGCCTTTCCTAAGCAATGCCAGTTTAATCAAGAATTTAAAAACAAATGTTGCTGTAATGATTCAAGAATCAAAACTGACGTTTAAAAACGCAACTTATTTCAGTAATTCGGCATTTCTGGAGACATGCCTGAAGCCGAGTGTATTACGTCTGGTCCATCGACCCAAGCTCAAACGGGCTAGTTGAATGGACATTTTAATGATAACCTCACAGTCATTTCAAGTATAACCTCACAGTTACCCTGAAATCTTCCAAGAAGACATCATTCCCTTTAGGAAGGTAATCCTGGTGTCCTGTCTGTAATTGGCACTGTTCTGTTATCGGGACCCTATTCAGAAATATATGAATGCATGCGCTTGTGTGTATATGTATTTGTATATGTATTCACGCATACATCTCAGCTTACATATATACATGCAAACATGAACACATGCATCCATACATATATGCATACATATATACATTTCTGGATCCGGTCCTGATAATAGTACCCTATGATCAATTAAACCAAATTAACTGTGCGATATTTATCAATTAGAGTAAATTCATTATTTATGGTATTATGGACAGTACTCTGCGTGATGGAAATTTAATACCGAGCTCAATATAAATATCAGTATACCGACGCTAAAGCAAGAAAATAAGTATTTGTTTGTGGGTCCGTTTATGTTGTAGAAATGTAGTTAAAACTTATCATTTGTTGTCAGTATCATAAATAAACAGAAATTCTGTGACGTATTTAGGTAAAGGCTCAACGAAGGTACCTTGAAATTATATTTGGGGCTAGATTTCACTTCCAAATACGAAACCAACCTGTTAAAATTAAAGCAAAAAATAGTAAAATTATTACTGTGCCACTTAGGGGGAGGGGAGGAAGGTTAGGCCGTACTTCAGTCTAGCACTGTAACATGAACGAAAACCTGTAGGCAGTGAAGTATGCACCCAAGGACCGTACTTCTAACAGGAAAACCTTTCATGCTTGATTGGTTTGAATACGAGACGCCTGCCTACAGGAAGGGAGGCCTTAGTATTTCTAAGACAAACGGAATCTCATTTATGTTATGCATAGAGAAAATAAAGGAAGACTTTGGAGGGGTACTAGAATAAGAATGGAATGATTAGATACCACAACAAATCATGAAAAGTCTTAGTAAAACCCATATCAAAGTAAATTAAAAGCATTATTAATCCAGATGTTACGCATTAAGCATTAAGGATATGATCCTTCTTAAATACTACAACAAATCATGAAAAGTCTTAATAAAACTCATATCAAAGTAAATGAAAAGTGTTATTAATCCAAATGTTATGCAATGAACATGAAGTATGTGATCTTTCTTTAAAAGTGATTTTTATCGAAATTCTTTTTCCATGACTTCATTGAAAGTTTCTTATAAAAGTGATGAATTCTTTTTCTAAATAATATCTCTTCGTGTTATGTTAGATGCCTCTCGAAATGGAAAAAAAATTACCCTGTTACTAAAATTAGAGACTAAAAAAAAGATCTTTGGCGTTACTCCAAGCTTTTGGTTTTATAAGAGAGATATATTTGGCAGTTTCTTCTTAATGTTTCCAACCTTGATATCAATGAAATATTAATATTCATACAAAATTTACGAAATGAAATCTGTTACTTTAGATAGATGGAAATTTTGTCTTTTAAGTTTCTTGTTTGAATGTTTTTCACAGCAAATAACTAACAGTATGCTATGTTTACTAAAACTGTACATATTAAGTTTTTTTCAGTGAAAATATACGTATTTCCTTTTGTTGTGTTTCACAGATATATTGTGCTGGTTTACATGTTTAGGGCAAACCTGGGTGGACCAGTTATTAGTTAGGCGCCCTTTTGTCAAACATATACGCATGCAGTATCTTTTCAGTATTGCATTCTGGTTAATTCTTACAGTATTTCAAGCATCCTTTATTATTGTATTGAGATTAGACAAAGTGATAAGTGTACTGTGATGGCCTTTAAATGTGCTGAGATAATATTGCATTTTTTTAAATTTTCCAAAGGCAATTTCAAATTTGTTTCTATTAAAACTGTCTACTTCGCGAATTTCTCCTTTTCTAGAAAATTAATCTTTCTGCAAATTATGTGAATTTGATCTGTAGACTGTTCATTTTTGCAATACTGTATTGAAATCAATATTATTAATTTCATTAGAATTGTCTTAAATAAAAGTTAGAATTGTCTTAAATAAAAGTTAGAATTGCATATCTGTCATTCTAAACTAAAAAATTGAAGTTGATAAATTTTGTGGAAAGTCGTCGAAACAGGCTAAAACGCTGGGCATCTTGGCTGTAGGTTACGTTAAGTTAATTGAATATGGCAGAGTTCACGAGAGGAGTCCGTAATGGAAAGGATGCTTTCATGTAGGATTTCCTAATAGAAGCTCCCTCGTATTATCGTTACACATAGGGAAAACCACGAAAAACAACCATGCAGCCAGTTAATATGTCTTGGATCGAACATGGGTCGACAAACCGGTATTGAACGGTATTAACAACTCGACCACTGGTGGGGCTCTGCTGTCCAGGAGCCAGCTGAGTTGGGAACAAAAAAAATTTTTTTTTCTTCTTGAAAGAAGATAAATATATTATTTCAGCGTACTGGCAACTGCGAAAGCATCGGTGTGCTTTACACATAACAGATATAGTGAGCACGTAACTTTTGGGATATGCATTGGAAAAAAATTTAAAGTATGACTTGTTTGATGGCGATGCTTAATTTACAGCAGTGGAATAAAGTAAAATCCTTGCTTCCATTATTTTAAGGCATGATTGAACGTAAAAGTTACAATTATTATTGTCTTAGGAACATTGTTTCTTCAGTATTATACGTTTTATGACATCGAAAGTCGTGAAATGTACAAATATCTCCAATATGACGTTAACAATGATAGTTTAAATGCACTATGCTAATGTATTTGCATCATCTTTTACTATTCTGGTATTGAACTAAGGGATGCTTA
Organism: Stegodyphus mimosarum; assembly: GCA_000611955.2. Classification (NCBI taxonomy): domain Eukaryota; kingdom Metazoa; phylum Arthropoda; class Arachnida; order Araneae; family Eresidae; genus Stegodyphus; species Stegodyphus mimosarum. The sequence goes on from KK117643.1 coordinate 302,993, forward strand.
TATGTTTCGTGACTTTTACCTCATTTTTGAAATAGGTAGGTGTATTAGTTCTGGAACGAAAATCTCTCCCACCTTCATTTTTGTTGCATGCTTGTAGTTGTAAAATGTTTTATTGGTCCATTTTTGATACCACGTAAGTTAAACTAGTACATTTCTGTATTTATGAAATTTAAACTATGTGTTGTTGCCATTCGCTGGTTTCGTTGTCATGGAAAGATCAATTATTTCAGTTCTCCCCCCCCCATTTTCCGTAAACCGAAGCATTTGTTTTTAGCATTTTATTTTGACTTCTCTATTACGAAGAACAGGGAGCTGATTTAAGTTTAGTGCCCACCGAAAAATCTCAAACTATTTATTATTTTGCAGAATGTTTCATTCGCTTATCTGATCTTATTTGTTATCTGTAATCAGAATTCTTTGTGCTGTTATTAATGCTAATACGGATAGCGGATACTCAGCGGACGACCAGCTAGCCTATAGCAGTTAGTCAACAGGACATTTAGCAGACATGGGACAGTTAACTGACAAGACATTTAGCCGCTAGGGCATTTAGTCAACAAGACATTTAGCTGACAACGCGTATAGGCAATAATGCTTTATTCAAATTTGTCCATGTTTGTAATCTAAAGTGAAAATTAAGTGTCCAATTGTGATTTGCTACCAAAATTTTGTTTATTTCTGCTTTTAGATCATACGATTCTT
>KK117643.1:303716-371813 GCA_000611955.2 Stegodyphus mimosarum
CTGATTTACATTTAGTGTCTTTAGTATGGATATTTGTAAATGTTTAGTGTCTGTGTGTCATGAGACGAGCCGAAAGTCCTCTCGAGAGGTTGTTGGTAGGGGAAGAGGGATGGGAGATCCTAGGACCCGTCCTTCCCGGGGTGCTACCCGGGGTATCAAAATTGGGCTCGGAACTCAGCCAAGTCGCACCTGTATGGTGCTGAAGACTCTTGCTAACGACAGGCGCAGTCTTGCTGTTCTTGCCGCGATGAAGTTCGGGAGCTTGTTTTAATTTTATTGTTAAACAAGTGAGATAAGTCTCACACATACACAAACTGAAGGCCCTGATGGTCTTACAACATAAAATTCTTAACCGCCTTGTATGCGTGCAGTTTTTGTTCAATAAATTTTTCGATTATTACTTTTGGGTTCTGATTACTTGTATTGTTGTATTTATTGGGCAAACTCTTTTATTCAGAAAACTGTTGACATGACTGAAGGATAGTGCATTAGGAAATCAGTATCCAAAAGTTGCTAACACGTTTTGTATCTGTTGCATGACTCTTAATTTTTACTCTGATTTTGCAGCGAAATTGCGTGCCATTTTTTTAAATCTTTTATCAGAAGTGAACGAAGTGTTTCATTTACACTTTTCTCCAGATTACATTTTTACCCTTAATTTTAACTGTTATGTTGAAAACGTTTAACATTGTAGTTTCTGTATATGCAGCTGACATTTTAGGTCGGAAAAAAAAATGTTTGCAAGACACGTGACTTTCCTTTCAGTACGTAGTATGCAGGATGAAGTCTTTATAAAAAATGAGTAACTGCAGTTTCAAAGCATTTGACTGGCTATTTAATAACGCTGTAAGATTATTATTGGCTGCTTTAGTTCTATATATATCATTAGCGTTATGTTATACTGTTTCTTAGAAATTACTAATACCAGTTTTTCCATTTCTTAACAAATGCTAATTAATATACAGGGTGTTTCAGAGAACATGGGACAAACTTGGAGGAGTGGTGGAGCGTACTAAAACATGCATTTTTATAAGAATGTAAGGTCTAAAGTGACAGGTTAAGGCAGGAACGCAAAAAAACGACACGAGAGGAAAATCCCTACATTCCTATACAAAAAATACATGTTTTATTACGCTCCATCACCCCTCCAAGTTTGTCCCATGATCTCTGAAACACCCTGTAAATAATTTTCTATGCCATAATTTTTTTCTGTAGCATCTATTATTTCTTTTATATTAAAATATAAGCTGTAACACATGTGTATATGTTTACATATATATGAGGGAATCGGAGTCAGAGTCGGGTTAAAATTCCAGGAGTCGGAGTTAGACTCGGAGTCGGTCATGTTCCCTACCGACTCCACAGCCTTGCGGGTAGCATTCATCGAGAAAAGCTTATAGCAATTCGATAGTGATTAAAATGGCGCTCCAACAGTCAATTCCATCTTGATATCTCCCCTTTATTAAACTGTTGTAAATAACCTGATAACTGCTTGCCAAAAATTTTGCAATTGTTATCGAGGTTGATTTGGTTAATTCAACGAACTTTGCACTTAAGTACAGATTGTAAGGGAATTATTGCTTTTCCATTGCATGCGGGTATGGTGCAAGTGGTTAACCATCCAGCTGGAATATGCAGACTTGAATTTCAAATCACGGCACAAATGATTTCTCACATTTCCTGCTCTGAAAAAGACCTAGTAGCCTGTACTATTGTTCTACGAGATTTGTAGAAATCGATGGAATAGCTGTACAGATGTTTGGTTTGTTTGCTGAGGCCAATAGAGGAGGAATCACACTCGTCTAGAACACTCGTTTCTTTTCGGTCGCTTTAACTGTTGTTACAACCCTCTAACCGGCTATGTGATATCTGTAAGAACGTATATATACGTGAATATTAAAATATGTCAAAGAAAGTACGGCATTATATTAAAAGTACACAAATCCATGCATAAAATAACAGAAGCATTTGTACATTAAAATCAAGAAAATAATTTTTATCATAGTAGTTTTGGGAAATTTGTGCTTTCTTAGCGAAAACCCTGGCCGGTCAGAAGAAGTGCCTCGATTTTAGTGGAAAGGTGCATTAATTTAGTTAGTTATTTATACAGGTATATTGCAAAACTTTGGGATTTAAATAGTTTATTACTCAGAATTCAACTGTATGAAAAATTTGTTGTTGAATGATTCTTGAAAGTAAAAGTTTCAACAGACATGTTTTTTGTGCCTACTTGAATGCATGGACGCGCGCTTCTAAGCGCGTCTAAGCGCTTCACACGTTGACCTGCTTTCGTTACAGTTTTCAGTTTCGGGTTTTCACGCTTGATAAAGGAGAAGGTGGTTTATTGTCGACTCGCGTGACTTGATTTACAGATCGCTAGTTAGTTGTTTCGTCTTTGCTTGGAAAAATTTTATTTTACTACCTGGTCGAAATGAAGTTTTTCTCTTGTCCGTCTTTCTTTCATTTTTTTTCACATTCCAGAAAGGGTTTTATTTTCTTTTTAGGAAATTAACCTGTCTAGCGGAAATTCTTTTAATTAGAGTGAATTTCGTTTCACTTCCTGGAAATACATTATAACGACCTTCCTGTCAGTTTCATATTAAAAGAAGGAAATCATAAATTAAGCAAAATGAACCTTTATCGAAGTTTAGAAATGTAGCGCTGTTATGTTTAAAATTTCGATAGGAATAGTTTAAAAATTAATCTGCATGCATTATTAAACTTCAAGAAGTTATGAGGTACAAAACTATCATAAAAACTTTTGTCTATAGTGATGTGACATTAGCTCTTTACTAAGGTTTACCAGACCCCATTTGCTAAGAATACCGAACGCTATAAGAATCGTAATTTGTGCTGGATTCTCCCGCTACCGGCTAAGCGGTGAAATCGTTAAACACTGGTAATTCGACTGGGCGGACAGAGTGGCTGCATACAAGTTTTCGTCGTTTAAACCCCTGCATAACGTGAATATAAACCAATTTCCATTAAAATGTCCTACCTGAAGTCATTCTCCATATAGGCAAATAGCTCTCAAGTTCCTTTGCCTAATTAGAATAACCAACTTAACCAAACTGCCCTGGATTCATGGCGGTGTTAAGACTAGTGCGAAAAATATTGGGATAGTGTTATTTCATTCGAGCCAATTCTCTTCAGATGGTACTTCACCGAGGCATCTCTCTCGACGTCCCAAACTTTGCAATAGTAAATCAATAAAAAAAGAAAGAACGAAAATCTGTAAGTTTCAGATTTTAAATTACGTATAAAGAGGCGTTTTTTTTAACATTTTGTGAGTTACCTTTATTTATTGAATATCATGTTCTTCGCACTTAAACCATAAAATTCAGTTCAAAAGCAATATCGCAAGTTAATTTTAAATTGAACATATCTTCAGAATTTCCGATACATAGTCTCACGCGCAGGCGATAAAAATGGTTTTTTTTTTTCTGTACAGCATTGCCATTGCTCACTTTGAAATCCTTGATTTTGTTAATCCAAAATTCGTTAAAGTTTTACAAAATATAAAATCGTTAATGAAACAAATTCCAAATTTCAAATTTGGGCTTCCAGATACCCAAATTCGCAGTAGGATTACGTCATTCGAAATTGGCTGGCTCTAGGTACCTTTGTTTTATCACAATGCGAGAAACATATATACATTTATGCAGATTCTTCATTATTTAATTTCTTCCAATACAATACAGGGCGATATATTTGGTGGCAACAATTTGAAAAGTGAAACGGACATTCAGAGTGATTCGGCGCAAAATCGCAAAACGAAAACAACAGTTCTTCAGGGACAAAAGCCTCTTTGGACTAAATTACCTTTTGAATGTCAGTAAATATTCTGAAACAATATACTTAAACGTTTTTATGATGCCTTGCTTACACCATTCGAGTGATATGAGTATATAACGGTTCTAAGACGTTATATGGGTCATATTATTGTGCATATAAAACGAGTTTTTGAATAGTGTTAATATTGTTGCCTGCGTACAGGTTCGTTATATATTGAATGCACAAGTCGTTAAAAAGTTAACAAAAATTTATTCTTTCCACAAGAAATGAATCAAAATGCTGAAATATTTCTTCAGAGATATTACTACAATATCACAATATCTCAAACGTTAAACAGAATTCACTTTAAAAGAGATAAACTGATTCTATCTCACAGCGAAGTCGGTACAATCAATAACAGCATTAAGTAAACAAACAGCAGTTCACTTTAAACAACTACAACTACTACTGAGATGAGGTGTTTCAATTCGGCTTTTATAAGCTTTTTAAATTATCACTAGATCAATCTCGATTTTTCTAGAATTTTCTGGATGGCAACAGTAATTACGAGATATTTATTTATTAAATATTAAATGCACGCGCTCATTTATTATTATTTTTCCAACGTAGCTTTCTCTTTAAAAAAGAAATCGTCTGCTTTGCACGGGAAAATAAAGCAATTTTAATTACAATTCTAAATAAATAGCCAACTAAATATAAAATCCGTAACAATATTATTTACAGCTAACATATTAATATTATTTCAGAACTCCATCATTTGCGTATGTACGTTAAAGAATGAATTTGAAACATCAAAATGTGTGTTATTAATGAAACATATCAAACTTTTTCTTCAGTAGGGTACTTCGGGAACGAGGTCTAAAGAGTATATAAAGAATTAGAAAGTTTAAAAATATTTCTGTGTTTTAAATGAAATTAATTTACGTGTTTCGCAGCAAATTAGAATAACTGCAGACCTATATGTCTGAGTGTCTGAAAAAAAATATCCTAGTAGCACCTTTTCAGTGGAAATGTTTACAACGGTGCTGAATATATTGTTACGAAATGTCCAGGCGCGGTAAGATAGCTTCCGCAAAACAGGTTTATGTTGCCAGAAAATGGCAAGGGAAGACAGGTTGCCACATTTGGCGAGATATGGCCAATTTGGCGACAAAATGGGCGATATGCTGTAGACAGATGGAGAACCTTCTGGAACAATTTTTTACTGGTTTAACCCAGAATGTTCTCGAACACAAGCCAAAAGCTGTATAAAGCCAGTGAGTACGCGCAGAGTCAGTTTGTGCGCAATCCATCGACTTCATAGTCACCGAGAGAGTGTGTCGTAATCTAGTGCCGAGTTGGTCGTCGAGCGCATCAAGAGAATATCTTAGTGTATCACGAGTTAGTGCATCGTCGAGTTTTATCTTCATCCTTCTTTTTTTTTTCTTTCTTGTTCTTTTCTAAAATTTTCAAACCTTTAAACGCCATAAAGGATTTAGGGATGATTCCCGATATTGCTATCTCTTCGTTGTCAGAACCTGCTTTCTTTTAAAAGCTGTCAAGAAAAGGTTCCTAATAGCTAGCAGTTACCATCAAGCTTTTGGTCTTTCCATGTCATAATAATGTGATTTACTGCGATAAAATTTGTTTCATCCAGAAGGATAAAAATTTTACAGTCTCCAAATATTAGAGAATACTTTCTTTGGACCGGATGTTTAGTGTATGTAGTCGGTGTACAATCATTTGAGAATTTAGTGTACATTTATGTAAAATTCAGTAAATTTTTCAGTGCAAATCCCGTACGATAATCTTCTAAAAGTAAAAGCACCGTTGTCCCCCTCCTTCAAGTTTTTTTTTTTTTTCCAATGACGTATAAAAACGTCATTGGAAGAAAAAAATGGCCGCTTGTTGACTTTTTCCAAACTCTGATTGAAACTTGAGCGTGTTTTCATCCACAATGAGAGCTCGACCATGAAAATAATTTTTGGGGTGTTATTGAACACAACACGAATTCTTTCAAGCTAATCATAATTTCGCAGCTTCTTTTCTGTAAACTCGTTCCGATTCAGTACGCTTCGCCTCTTGCTTGAAGTGACTCTCATAATCGATGGTATATCTCATTCTGAATCGTGATTGTCTCTGGATGTGAAGGCGTGGTCGCATGGCGAGCACAAGTCATTCATATCTGCATGCCCCATTTATTAATGCGCCTATCTCCGTTTCAGGGAAAATGGCAAAAATGAGCCATTTCCATTCAAGAAGATGGGAAAGTTACCTCCTTCGCTCGCCTTTTTTTTCCTTCACCCTTAATTACTGGATCAAGTTCGCGAATTGCTTGTGAAAGGGAATGGGTTTACTTCAGTTCTCTCTAATAGTTTCCCCCTCCCTCGTTTTTCGAAACGTATTTTATGTATTTTTATAAAAAGATATGTCATAAATTTAGTTTTTTCAACCTCTCGCCAATCGGTATACCTACATAGGTAAGAGAAGTAATATTTTCGATAAGGAATTTTCAGTAAAAAGCGCAAATTGAAGATCCCACAGCGCAGTCTTATTAGTTTTACAATGATGTTTGTCTCCCACTGTGTGTACCGGAAGTGGTACTTTCTTGAAGTTCAAGACAGTTTTTAGTGAACTAAAATAAAGTATAATTCTAATAAATTTTGGCTAAAATCGATAAACCGAAAATGATACCTTACTTGAAGTTTTGAACAGATTTACGTGAAAAAAGTACAGGTTGTTTATAAAGCCCCGAACCCATTTTGATGTTTAATAACTCATAAAATAATTGACTCATAAATAGATTGAAATTAATAACATAAATAGTTAGATAGACTCAAAAAGTTTCATGACCCTTGTCAATGAACGTCCACGTGGGCCCCCTTCGTCGCACGGAGAATATAAAGTCGATATTCAGTTTCACGCCAGGTACCGGCAAGCGTGTTGGCATCCACAGAGGCTATTGCGGTTGTAATTCTGGCTTTTAGGTCATCTATGTTTGACACTATCCTCCTGAAAGCGTTGTCCTTTACAAATCCGCAAAGGAAACGTCCAGCGGCCATATATCAGGTGATCTGGGTGGCCAAGGAATTGGACCTCCTCACGCAATCCATCTTCCTGTAAAATGGTCATTCAAAGAACTACGAACGATGGTACCCCAATGAGGTGGTGCACCATCTTGCTGCAAAAAGACATGTGGCTGAAGCTCTTCTAGTTGTGGAAATACGAAGTTTTCCAACATGTCTAAGTATACGACTGATGAAACCGTCTTTTCGGTAAAAAAGAAAGGCCCAGTGACTCGGTCATGCATTAGTCCACGCCACACATTAACCTTTGAGGAATCCCTTTGTGCCTCACGGTATTCATGGGGGTTTTCAGATCATTGCAATAGTTGCCAAAACAAAAGAGAGAAAAATGCACCTAATAAGCGGACGATATTTAGAAAAGTACAGATATTTAGACTGAAAAATGAAATTATTTGAAATTAACCACACGAGCAGACGCTATTTACAAAAGTAAAGATATTCAAACCTTAAAAGGAAAATATATAAGTTATTCCATCAATAAATGCTATAAGTTTGTTTATATCTTCATTATTTTATGAGTTATTAAACATCAAAATGGGTCCGGGACTTTATAAACACCCTGTATATTATGATATAATCCAAAACTTCTCAAATTTGGTATTTAAAAGATCATATATGCATATGTGATGCATGTATAATCATGACTGAGAGCAACATATTAGATTTTAACTATGTATGATAAACCGAAAGTGTTATTTTGCTTGAAGCTCTGAACAGGTTTGAAAAATATACAGTCACTATAATAATAGTTTTAATTAAAAATAATGCAGAACATATTAAGGCTATTTCTGTTATATTTAGACATGATATTTATATCAAGCGACAGAGAAGAATGATTTTTATAACACCGTTTCATTTGCAGAACTTCAAAATTCTTGTAATGCAGCCACGTTACCGAAAAATATACCCGTTATTTATTCTTTTGTAGCACAAGAGCAAATAGCAAATTGAAAAGCACCTCTTATTTTGCTTTTCACTGATCTCGGAATGCACGGTAGTCACTATTCAAATTGTTTACTTTTACCTTACTATTACGCGGATACACGTGTAGATCAAAATTTATATATCTGCTGGTTCTATAGCAACAACATAGAAGAAAATTAAAAATAATAGTAATAAAAAAACCTGAAAGCTTTCAGATTTTATATTATGTTCAAAGGGCGTTTTTTTAACGTTTTATGTGTAACATTTATTTATTAAACATTATGTTCGTCGCACTTAAACCATATAAAATTCAATTCAATAGCAATAACCTAAAATATTTAAAAACAGCATATCTTTAGAATTTCTGATAGACAGCTTCGCGCTCTGGGTATAAAAATGCTTTCTTTCGTACGATGTTGCCGTTGCTCGCTTTGAAATCCTTGAGTTTGTTAATTAAAAATTCGTTAAAGTTTTCCGAAATATGAAATTCATAATAAAACAAATTCCAAATCCGGGCTTCCAAATGCTCATATTCGAGTGGAGAACTACGTTATTCAAACTTTGATGTCTCTAGGCGCAGTTGTGTTTTCACAATGCGAGAAACATGCATACATTCATGCAGATTGACTGTACAGTGGCGCTCGAACTAAAAAAAAAGGTGGTGGATGATGATTCTCCACCACCAGGATTTGGTGATTGAGTCCCCTCCCCAGTCGCCCTTTAAAAGGGGGAGCATATATAGGGTACTTCTCCCCCTTTTTACTTTCTTTTTTTATTATAAACTTTCTATTTTTATTATAATGGAGGGGGGAGGGTTTACTGTTACTTGAACACTGCGATTTATAATGAGGCCAAACTGTAAATATTATCATTCTTTGGCGGGTTTTAAAAATTGGTCACGTTGCTCTGAATTCTGTCAAATCGGGTCCTATTTGTATTTTGTTTCAGTTTCCTTCTTCTGGGACACAGGAATTAGGCTTCCTCCCCCCCCCAAGAAAAGCTGTAGTCACGATATAGGAAAAAAACGCCCTCCTTTTGTGTAAATATGCGGTGCGATTGAATTTTTCTTTTGGGAGAACAGACAAAAATCATTTCAATATCTTATATTAGCTTTGCGTGGCTTTCCAGGAAACAACTTAGCAGTCGTAAAAAATAACATTCGTGATGGATTTTTATGGGAAATTTGCCAGTTTTGTATACATGCTTCAGGTTGACGGAAAATGTTCGGGATAATGTAAATATCCCTGTAAATACTCTGAAATTTAATGATACTTAATTATTATAACAATGCGTAATCACCTTACTGTATAGTAAGACTTGCTGTAGGTAAGTTATACAAGGTAAAGATGAGGTGTAATGCATTGGGAGGTCCAGAAATTTGTGTAGTTTATAGAATTAATTTAAATCTGTTTAAACACTTTTAATTTTTTTTCCTTTAAAGGTTTAATTATTCGGCACTTTCCTATAGTTTCTACTAGTGTCGTAGCTTTTCTTTTGAAGATGGATCATTTTGCTTTACCGCCCATTACAGTCAAACTTCTGCCGAAATTGAATGTTGGAATTAACTCCGGTTCATACTCCTACATATTCTGATTTAACATCAATTGGTTCTTCGTTTTAAAGTCAAAATTCTATACATATGAGGGGGGATCTCCAATAACCAAGAGTAATTTGCTCAGATCAGGACAAGCCAGCTAATTGAAGAAAACTGAGTTTCGTGAATGTTACTATTAGTTGAATTCATATAAATTGGTAGGGAAGAAGCGGAAGGATCTTAAATTTAAGCAAAGTTTGTCTTTGCTTAAATTTAAAATTAATCATATTTATGATGATTATGTAAAATTCCACGCGGAAGCGAAGAATGAATCTGTTCCCTGAAGAAATTTATTAAAAATGACTATAACTGTAGAAATTTATTAAAAATATTAAAAATGACTATAACTGTAGAAATTTATTAAAAATATTAAAAATATATAACTGTAATTTATTAAAAATATTAAAAATCACTATAATTGTAGAAATTTATTAAAAATGACTATAACTGAAGAAATTTATTAAAAATGACTATAACTGTGGAAATTTATTAAAAATGACTGTAACTGAAGAAATTTATTAAAAATATTAAAAATGACTATAACTGAAGAAATTTATTAAAAATGACTGTAACTGAAGAAATTTACAATCATGTCCATAAAGTAAGGATAATTCGGAGTCACGCGGAAATCGAACTCTAAAATAAATATATCACATGTAAAATCACTGCACACATCTTCAAGAATCATATGCAAATTTCAGGAAGTAACCAGATGACACCGATGGTACGTCACAATGACGAGAGTAAAAGAGAGTGATATATAAGGAATACAGGCAAAGAAGTAAAATTGTTCGCAGGCGCTTTATAAGCATTTCAGTGCAATAACCGAATAGTTATGACACAAAGGACGCATTTGGATGATTTTTTACGTGGTAGAATTATCGGCCGTCTGGAATGTGGGCGTACCCAACTGGAAGTATCAGACGAACTTGGAATTGCCCAGAGTGTCATCTCCAGGCTTTGGCAACAATTCCAAGATGATGGTAATGTGAGTAGACGTTACAGCACAGGTCGCCCCAGAGTTACAACGCCGAATGAGGACCGGTATTTGGCAGTTACTGCCAAAAGAAACAGGCGGAGCACAGCCTCAGACCTGTCTCGTCAGCTCTCTTCAGCCACTGGTACGACAATTTCAAGGCAGACCGTGTACAGACGCTTAGGGCAGATTGGTCTATATGCTCGTAGACCTGTCAGATGCGTTCCACTTACTGCAACTCACTGTCGCCTGCGGTTAGCCTGGAGTAGAGAGCATGCATTGTGGACACCGCAACAGTGGGCTTGTGTGATGTTTTCCGACGAGTCCAGGTTTAGCTTGCAGTCTGATTCTCGCCGGACTTTCATATGGAGAGCTCCAGGTACCCGTTACCACCAAGAAAACATCATTGAACGACACCGTTACGGTGGTGCAGGAGTGCTCGTTTGGGGTGGAATTATTCTGGGTTCCAGAACTGACCTGCATGTTCAAATTGGAACCATGACAAGCCAAATCTATCGGGACGTCATTCTGGAACAACATGTACGTTTGTTTCGGGGCGCCATGGGCGCACAATTTGTGTTTATGGATGACAACGCCCGTCCTCACCGTGCAAACATCGTAAGCGAATGCCTTCAATCGGAGGATATCACCCGTATGGACTGGCCAGCATTCTCACCGGACTTGAATCCAGTAGAGCACGTGTGGGACATGCTTGGCCGACGAGTTGCAGCCCGTCAACCTCCTCCTACATGTCTACCGGAACTTCGGAGAGCATTGCTTTTTGAGTGGTGTAATATCCCCCAAGATCAGATCGATAATTTGATACTCAGCATGCCTAGGCGTTGTACGGACTGTATTGCATCGTCTGGGAGACATACAATGTATTAACAATCATACCAACCATGTAATATTGGTTTTTTGTAAATAGGTTTTTTTTTTTATTTGCTCCAGGGAGAAAAAATTTCTAATTGTTTTAATAATATCAAACATATAGCATCTTTTTTTGCTCTTTACCTTTTGTTTAATAAATAAGCTTTACAAATAAGTCAAATTTGCTTTGCTTCTAACTCTTCCTTTGCCTGATTTTGCATTATCCTTAATTTATGGGCATGAGTGTATTAAAAATGACTGTAACTGTAGAAATTTATTAAAAATGACTATAACTGTAGAAATTTATTAAAAATGACTATATTTGTAGAAATTTATTAAAAACGACTATAGATGTAGAAAGTTATTAAAAATGACTATAACTGAAGAAATTTATAAAAAATGACTATCACTGTAGTAATTTATTAAAAATGACTAACTGAAGAAATTTATTAAAAAGGATTGTAACTGAAAAAATTTATTAAAAATGACTATAACTGAAGAAATTTATTAAAAATGGCTATAACTAAGTATGTAAAACACATTTGATGTTATTATTACTCTCAACAAATGTGCCAAATTTCAAAACACGCCAATATATAATTCACGTATATCTTCAGAAATTTTGAATGTAAAACTCTTAATTCTTTGCCGGTATGCTTAGAAATATATCTCCTTTTAAGATGATGATAAAAATTTTATAGGTTATAATACAAAAATATTTTCGAAAAATTTCTAAAAACTTTTTAAAAATAAAAATTTAAGAAATAAATCAGAAAAAATGGTCTAATTATATTTGGATTAAGCATAAATTTTGAATTGTGAAAGAAGGAATCAAGTAAGTTTAATATAAAAGAGATATTAATAATTATATATCAGATTTAATTAGCATTGTGGAGTTCAAATTTTTTTGGAGTTAATTTTTCAAAAACTACTCAGACGATTTTTGCAAAGCATTTTGGTATAATTTGAGTTGTAGAATCGAAATATGAAAAAAACCTCGCATGTCATTTCAGAAGAAATCCGATTTTGTGTCAAAATACCTATATTAGAACAAGGCTATATATAAAAAGTGTTATATTAAACTTTCAAGCGGGAGAGGGCAAACCTTAGTATTTAAATGTTTTATATGAAATTAAATATTTTAGGAAAATAACATAATTAGATATTTTTGGATAAATAACGTGTAAGATGTAATTTAAGCAGTTTTGTATTATTAATAGGTATAAAGTAAGAATTTAGAACTAATTTTTCTCAAAGACAAAATTGAAAGTCATAATTAATGAATTTCAAATAATCTATTAAATGTTTGTTACAAAGAATTTTAAAAAGTATTAAAACCAAAACTTTTCAAAAAAACAATAATCCAATTCAAAATTTTAAAAAAAATTAATGAAATTTAAAGAAAAATGAACAAAAACAGAAGAGGAATTCAGTCAACTTATACTACTTCGTCAGGGGGAAGGAATATTGAAATCAATTGAAATCTCTCTTCTACAAAAATCCTTCCTTTACTGTATCCAGAATTAGCCGATGTCTTTTAATAATAATAGTCCATCCAAAAATTCTGACCTTCCTTAAAGCAAGGAAAAAACAAAGTAAATTCTAATTAGAATCTTTTGTGATTGCATATTTTTTAAAAAAAAGAACCATTGTGCGTGTTAGAATGATTATTAGTTCGAAAGAACCTTAGCTGCGAAACAAGTCTACTCGGTATGAAGTGTGTGAGAGATAATTGCAATATAACTCTAGTATCTGTGAAACTACTAAAATTCTTCTGTCTGATAGAAGAAAAACTTTGTTAATTCAGATCCAGAGTACTAGAGCTAATTCGCTGACAACTTCCCGCCGATGTTAAACAATTTCGAACTAAGTTGGCCATCGCTAACACTTTGACTGAACTAGCACGTCACAGAGTTAAAGTATTTAAAGGTACTATCGAAGTCTTGCTTTCTGAAAAGGATTACTACTTACTGGCATTAGCGTAGAGCGAGAATTTTCCGAGATGCTTTCCAGTAAATTGGCTTCTGTTGATTGTTAATTCTTTATTCTTTGGACTGAGGTAACCCTTGGTCACCACATGATTTGATGTGGTAACTCGAGAGTTGACTCTCGATCAGTCTTGACGTGGTAATTCGAACGGAAACGATGTTAATTTAAGTTTGGTTTGGGCAGTATGGCTTCGTAAGTGTGTTCAACAACTTACATGCATATAAAACAACTGCCAATCTTTAATCTCACATATTTTTTTAGATTTATTGTTATATATGCATCTTCGACGTTAGTTCGAACTCGATAGTCGTTGCAAAGGGAATATTATTTTCAATGTTACGGAGCCTAGTAAGTGTGGAACAACATGAAGGAATCAATTGAAACGAAGATCAGTTCGGTTTTTCGTTGAAGAAGAGCGAAATTACGTCTATGCATAAACTGATAATAGAAAGGAGGAAAACAGAACGAAGATAACGATGAAGTAAGAGGTGTAAGAAGGCGTTAAACTCTCGGTGAAGTGAATGTGAAAGCGAAAATGATTTCCAGAAGAGACAGAAAGCTCGAAATGGTTAACATACGCATAACCTGAAGAAATACCGCCAGGAATAACGTTTGCATCCGGCGAATAAGTCGCAGGAACACAAGTATCTTCAGACATAAAAGAACCATTAGATTTCTTTAAACAGTGCGTGGTCGCCCAGATGGTATAGTGGTTTGAGAAGCCTACTACGGTACCGAAGGACCGGGGTGGTTCGAATCCCGGAGAAGGTATGGATGTTTGTAAATGTATAATGTCGGTGCGGCATGGCGGCACTTCAAATATGCGGCTAGCCAAAAGTCCTCTCGTGTCTCTTGGTGGGAGACCCCCGGATCCCCCCCAGGGTGCTCTCCCTCAAAATTGGATGTGAAAAATAGAAGTCCAACCTCTCTTCGGAGTAGGCTCTGGCAACTATTGTTCCATGTGATAATGGACACGACAACAACAGCAAACAGTGTGTGAAATCATTTCAATTTAGTAGTAACCAATTCACCGAATATGCGAAAAATCGTCTCGAGTTGCCTGTTCGCTTGAACGAAAGAGGCCTCGAGCGTTAGTGTTAAAACCACCCACTGAAGATTCAAAAACCTTACAGAAGGTGCCAAACTTGATGAAATTTTGCCAAATAGCTTGTCACCCGGTTGGTTGCAGAACACTTAAAGTTTCCATTTGTATTATTTACATGTTATCTAAAGTTCTATACCGTTAAGTTAAAATAACATGCCAAATGATGGTTATTGGAGAACTGAAACAAAAGAACCAGCGTCGTATTTGTAGATTTTGCAGCCTAGTTTCGAGGGTTTAACTGCAGAACCACCATTAGATTGATTGCATAACCCTAGGCGATATTGTCAATCGTCCTATTTACATATTGAGCTATTTTACATACTTTATAAAATCATATACCCAAAATTTCTTACATCAACACTTGGTAAAGCAGTTATAATGCGTATATACAAAACAAGTCCAGATGGCATATAAATTTGCAGTAATAAAAAAATAGTGCACATATTTACAACAGTGTTAAGTCAAGATGTTATACAATTCAAATTTAACTCAAATGTGAGAAGACTTCTCTGAATGATTAAAAAGTTGCTGCTACTTAGAGTAAATCCATAAAACCATTTAACGTCCAAGCTACACTAGAGTAATTAAACAAAAAATATCTGAAAGCTTTCAGATTTTACATTACGCCCAGAGGGACTTTTTTTTAACGTTTTATGTGTTACATTTATTTATTAAATATCACGTTCTTCGCACTTAAAGAACAAAATTCCATTCAACAGCAATATCGCAAAATAATTTTAAAATGAGCATATGTTTAGAATTTCCGATGCAGAGTTTCGCGCGCTGGAGATAAAAATGTCTTCTCTATACAACGTTGCCATTGCTCGCTGTGAAATCGTTGAGCTTCTGAATCAAAAATTCGTTAATGTTTTACAAAATGTGAAATCGATAATAGAACAAATTCTAAATCTGGGTTTCCAGGCATCCATATTCGGAGGAGGATTACGTTATTCAAAATTCTATGGCTCTAGGTACCGTAGTTTTATCACAGTGCGAGAAATATGTATGCATTTATGCAGATTCTTCATTATTTAATTTCTTTAATCTTTCTTAAATTTATTTTCTTTAATTTAATTTAATTTCTTAATTAAGGGAGACAATATTTAGTGGCAACACTTTGAAAAGTGATAAGGATATTTACAGATAATCGGCGCAAAGTGCCAAAACGAAATTAATAGCCCTCCTGAGCCAACGCTCCTTTGGGCTAATAATTCGACTCCAATGTTTTCAAAGCAGTATGTTGTATTTCGTATTAACAGAAAGTGTTGAGTTGAGTAGAGTTTCACATTGTTCATACGTTTTTCATCTTTTTAAATTTTTATTTTTTAAATTCTCATATCGACTTTGTGCTTGCCGTAGTTGCGTAATACAGTAACGGTCTCCATCTACATTACGTCCATTGTAAGGAAAAATAATTCATCTCTCCGAAACGCTTTGCTTGCCAAGGAAATTGAAGGCAAATTCCTCCCACACAGCAGGGAGTTACTCTATTCATCGCGTGCTTCTTTTTGCTTTGGGTCATAAACGTGTGCGTACACATACATATTTAATTTAATATATGTTTGTACGTGCATCTGAGAGCGTACACTTAAGTGCATTTTCCCGTTTGAATTTAGGTCTTTGCTTAAATAGTAGTTGGTGTATTTCCTGCATCATTTATGCTATTCAGTCTCTGCGTGTAAAACTAAGCACAAAAAGGACTACGGTGAGCCGTTTATGAAACTTTGATTTTTGTGCATTTATGTTCTGTTGAAATAATCTATGTATATAAACAAGAATGTCTTTTTGTGTGTTTGTTCGGGATTAACTCAATCACTACTACTGTAGCTATCCTCATCAAACTTTCTACCATTCTTTTCTAGGTTCTGGAAAAGGTCGACGTCCACTTAAAAAAAATAATAATAAACAAATAAATAAATAAAATAAAATAAATTTAAAATTTAAAAAAGATCTGTAAGGTTTCAGATTCTAAATTACGTTCAAAGGGGCGTTTTTTAACGTTTTGTGTGTTATCTTTATTTATTAAATATCATTTCTTTGCACTTAAACCATAAAATTCAGTTCAACAGCAGTATCGCAAAATAATTTTAAAATGAGTATATCTTTAGAATTTCTCATGAAGCATCGGTTGAGGCGCAACGCCAGGGTGCCTAGGCTAATGAGCCTTACCCCTACTGTAAACGTATATAATTTCCTAATCATATCGTTAAATAAACTGAGTGAATTGAAAGGTGAGTACCTAACTACATAAGTTTTTTTTTTAAATGTGGGAAACTCTAAAGGAAAAGTATAAAGATATGCACAGAAGTTGTCGAGCTGGTGAGATAACATATTTGAAATGACAAGAGAATAAAAAGTACGAATCTTTTGGCATGTTAGAAAAACATAATTGAATAACATAATAACTCTAAGAAAAATAATAATAGAAAAATAAGAGAAAAATATTACACACAAATGATAACTTAGAACATTTCTAATTAAATCCAGAATGTACAATGTTTATAATGCTTAAACAGGTGCCAGGGAAAGAATTGACATTGGTCGTACAAAGTTTACAGGGTCAGCAGCTTCGTAATCAGGAATATAAATATCTGGGTTACTAATTTTGGTTTGATTTACATGAAACTGCCTAGCTAGTCTACAATAAAAATTATGAATGTGTTCGATGTTCAGTTCTAGATGAATTCTACTATTTCGGATGTACCATGGTGCATTTACTAGTTGCCTCAGAACACCATTCTGAGCAGTTTGCAATTTTTTACGGTTGGAACGACATGAATATGCCCAAACTGGGCAGGCATAACTTAATAGTGGACGCATAATGGTTTTGTAAATGAGTAGATAGAATACATATACAGTCTATAGATAGAATACTATTCCGAGCAATTAAGGGAAAGAGTTGCGATTTACGGGCTCGAAACTTTTTGAGAATATGTGTTATGTGTGGGGACCATGAGAAAGTTTTACAGAGGATCACCCCTAAGTAAGTGACTTGCTTGGACCAGGGAAGTACCGTACCATAGAATTGAAGTTTTGTTTTTATTTTCTTTCTCTTTGTAAACAATATAGCCTGCGTTTTTTCCAGGTTGACTTGCACCTTCCATTTAACTAGCCAGGTCTCAAGTGCATGGATGTGGTTTTGTAATCGTTGGATTACTGGACTAAATGCATTTTGTGCCAGGATCGCTGTGTCATCAGCATACATGGCCAGTATAGTGTTGTCTGCTGTGGGTATGTCGTTCATATAAACATTGTAGAGTGTGGGTCCCAAAAGAGAACCCTGTGAGACGCCTGCAAGTACTGCACGGCTGGTGGAATATGTGCCAGAAATATGAACGACAAAGTGTCTACCAGTTAGGTAGGATTTAATTATGTTCGTGATGTAAACTGGGAAACCCAGTGTGTGGATTTTGTAGACTAATGCGTCCAGCCATACGCGATCAAAAGCCTTGGCTGTGTCTAAGAAAATGCCACCAGTAATTTTCTTTCTTTGCCTTCCTTCTGTAATCATTTCCACCACTCTGTAGAGTTGGTTGGTCGTCGACAGTTGTTTCCTGAACCCAAATTGACAGGGGATAAGAATGTTGTTTTCTTCCAGGTGTTGATTAATTCTGGCAAGAATAACAGCTTCAACCACTTTACTAATACAAGACAGAAGACTGGTCTGTACGACGTCGGTGATATAGCTGGTTTTCCTGGTTTGAGGATAGGCGAGATGGCTGCCAGTTTCCACGGATTGGGAAAGTGCTGGGTCAGCATAATGCTGTTGATGAGCTTGGTAAGCATGAAGACAGTTTTAATAGGAAATTTTTTCGTAATTTTGTCGAAGCCAGGACTCTTCTTGTTCTTTAACTTCTTGATATAGCCACAGACTTCTGATGGCATGACTGGGGCAATGATGTTTGTGTGTGGTATTGTTGTGAAGTTGGAATGGAATTCATTAATCTGTTGTTCAGTATCAGTGTCATGTATGTCGTTGGGACGAAACTGGGACTCCAGAATCTGTGCGAGCAGTTCTGCCTTCTCAGCGTCCGTGTAATGGATCCTATTAGGGCCGTTAAGGGGCGGAATTTTCCTGTAGCATTTCCTGAGTCTATTAATAGAATTTCTCATGCACAGTTCCGCGGGCTTTATATAAAAAGGTTTTTTGTCCCCGTAGAGTGTTGCCATTGCTCGCTTTTAAATCGTTTTTGTTTGTTCATCAAAAATTCGTTAAAGTTTTACAAAATATGAAACAGATAATAAACCAAGTCCCAAATTCATGCTTCCAGATGCGCATATTCGGGTGGAAACGTACATTATTCATAATTGAATGGCTGTAGGTACCGTTGTTTTATCACATTTGGAGAAATATGCATACATTTATGCAGACTCTTCATTATTTAATTTCTTTAAATATATTACGGGGTTGTAATGTTTTGTGGCAACAGTTTGAAAAATAATTCAGACTTTTAATGTTTCCGACGCAAAATCGCAAAACAAAAACAATAGTCCTTATGGGACAAAGCCCCTTTGAACTAAAAAAAAAAAAAAAAACGCTGAAATCAGAGATGGAAACGCTAATTTTAGCCCTCATTTTTTCCGAGTGGCATCAGTTTGGCAAGATGGCGATGAAAATCTGCTTTATTTCGAGAACTGTTGCCACTGCTCGCTTTCAAATCGTAGAGTTTGTAAATAAAAAAAAATAAAAAATTTGTAAGTTTAACGATGAAAAAAAATAAATAAAAAAATCTGAAATGTTTCAGATTTTAAATTACGTCCAAAGGGACGTTTATTTAACATTCTGTGTGTTACCTTTATTTGTTAAATACCATGTTCTTCACACTTAAACCATAAAATTCAGTTCAACAGCAATATCGCAAAATAATTTTAAATTGAGCATATCTTTAGAAATTTCGGTACACGCTCTCACGCGCTGGAGATAAAAATGTTTTTCTGTACAACGTTGGTATTGCTGGCTTTGAAATCTTTGAGTTTGTTAATGAAAAATTCGTTAAAGTTTTAGAGAATATTGTTACGAATTTCACATTTATTTGGCTATTTATTTAGAACTGTAATTAAAATTCCTTTTTATTTTCCCGTGCAACGCACGCAGACGATTTTTGAAGAGAAAGCTACGTCAAAAAAAAAATAATAATAATAACATGCATACATTTATGCAGATTTTTCATTTTTTAAACTTTAATGCAGAGCGATAACATTTAGTGGCAACAATTTGAAAAGTGAATCGGGCATTCAGAGTGAATCAACGCAAAATCGCAAAACGAAAGTAATAGTCCTTCGGGACTAAATCCCTTTGGACTAATAAAAATAGCATTGCCAAACATTAAATGCATTATTCCCAATTCCAAAAATTCGTGGGAAGCCATTTTGGCTATTCCAATCTTCGTACGGCTTTAATCAGCCGAGATATTAATTAAAAACTCTGAAAGCACTAATTTTTGCAGTCATTTTTCCGAGTGGCAACAGTCTCGCGCTTAGGAAATAAAATTGCTTTATTTCGAAAAGTGTTGCTACTGCACGCTTTCAAATCGCACAGTCTGTTAATAAAAAATTTTTAAATTTTGCGAAATTTATATACATAAAGAAGAATGTGAATTTGTTTGTTCGTGTTATTGATTTCTGCTCAGTTTTTTGCCACGTTTAATCGACTAAAATTGAATGTAAGCAAAATATTGGAAGGAACTTGAGCTTTTACGACCATTTTATTAAAAAGACGAAAATCATTAAAAACTGCCTGCCGTGTTGCTAATATAATGAGAGAGAATTAGTTAATTTTTCTATTGAAATTTTTTATGTGGCTTCCGTATCGCATCACACTGAAAAATATATGATTGTGCATCATGCTTTTTGCATGGTTATTAGAGAATTACAGCGGCATCGTTGTCTCTTGTTAAATGCATTACTCTCAATCTAACTTAACTGGCATTGTGTACTTCAGCTAGTTTGATATAATATGAAATTTTATTAGTAAATTATGCTTTTGTATTATTATAACCATTTACTGAAGTACTGAATATAGTAGTTCATCATAATATAAAATTTTATTCCCCCGATATCGAACACTTAGCTTACATCATCATGACGGATTTTCTGTGACCGGGTGGAGACTTTACAATCGGAAATCTATGAATCATTGCCAAACACAAGGTATCTTCTCGGTATTTTAGAAACTATATTGATACGGATTTCGTATTTATTTAGCTATTTATTTAGAATTGTAATTGTTTTATTTTGCTGTGCAGCGCAGACGATTTTTTGAAGAGCATTTAATATTTAATAAATAAATATCTCGTAATTGCTATTGCCATCGAGAAAATAGATTTTAAATAGATTTTGCCAGAATGTTCTCGTGAATAATTAAAAAGCTTATTAAATCTGAATTATAACATCTCAGGTCAGTTGCTGTTGTTTTAAGCGAAATTTTTGTTTACTTAATGCTGTTACTGATCGTAGCGAATTCGCTACGAGATTGGATTAACTTTCTCTGTTTTGAATTGAGTTCTGTTTAACGTTTTAGATATTGTGATATTGTATGAATATCTCTGAGGAAATATTTCAGTATTTTGTTTTATTTAGTGTAAAAAGAATAAATTTTATTAACTTTTGAACGACTTGTGCATTTAATCCATTACGAACTCGTACGCACGCAACAATTTTTTGTATCAGAAGAATGGGACTTGAATGCCAATTACAAGAGCGATGGAAGAACAGTTCAGGCAGTTGATGATTGTATTTGCTGCATTCCAAGAAAAGATGGATATGACTTCGTAACGGATTGAATGCACAAGTCGATAAAAATTTAATAATTTTTTTTCTTTTGACAAGAAATAAAACAAATTCTGAAATATTTCCTCAGAGATATTCGCGCAATATCACATTATCTCACATTACTTATATCTGGAACTACTTAAATCGTTGGAATACAATTCAACGTACTTTTCCGATGTAGCTTTCTCTTCAAAAAATCGTCTGCGTAGCACGGGAAAATAAAACAATTACAATTCTAGATAAATAGCTAAATAAATACAAAATACGTAACAATATTAAGCGTTATTTTCTCAGTAGAATGAGCCAGAATGCTTCTTAATAATATGTTGACAGATATGAGTGGAAAAAAAGCTGTTAATGAAGTATTTGCCCCTTGGAAGAACAGCTTTTATACAGTGCTTATAAAAATCAAAATCTCGATCTTATTGTTTATATTCTTCGAATGCCTTCGCGTAAGAGGATACAAACGAAATTCTTATTTGGACAATTATAGATTGGACTGCAAACTATAAT
This sequence comes from Stegodyphus mimosarum, assembly GCA_000611955.2. Classification (NCBI taxonomy): domain Eukaryota; kingdom Metazoa; phylum Arthropoda; class Arachnida; order Araneae; family Eresidae; genus Stegodyphus; species Stegodyphus mimosarum. The sequence continues at coordinate 325,319 of KK117643.1, forward strand.
CATACCAAATAAAAATAATTCTATGATTATTTGTGTAATAAATTTATACTTAGTTTGAAAAAAAATTTATATTTTCTGTGAGATTTTGTGACTGCATGTTTGATCTAGGAACAAAACAATTCGTTAAATGCCAAACATAATTAATTTAATTGATTGTTTCTGACATTAATGTTAATTGAAATCATTTACTGTAAATTTTTGTACTATTAACAACAATTAACACCTAATTCCAAATTAAGGAGATCTCTTCAATAACGTTAATTTCTCTGCCTGCGGAAAATTTTAAGCCGAATTCGTACTGTATAACAAAGCCGAATTGTATAAGAAAAGTAAACAGTTCAACGTTCATCCACTATTTAAAAAGCTGGTTATTCTGCTAGGCATGGATACAATAACGATAACGATCACAATTAGAATAATGAGAATTTAATCTTTATTTAGCTTTTTAACTGTTTACATAAAAAAGCTGCATGCAGTACGTTGGCGTGGTTTAAAGGGAGTTTAGGGTATTATGTCAATTCCCGATAACTCTGATCTTCTTTATTTTTTAGGCCTCATGCTGTTGGCATTAGGTTTTTGCATTTATACAAGATTTTTGGAGAAAGGTAGTTGCAGTCTTTATTTTTTAGTCCAAAGGGATTTAGTCCCGAAGGACTATTACTTTCGTTTTGCGATTTTGCGTTGATTCACTCTGAATGCCCGATTCACTTTTCAAATTGTTGCCACTAAATGTTATCGCTCTGCATTAAAGTTTAAAAAATGAAAAATCTGCATAAATGTATGCATGTTTTTTTTTTTTTTTGACGTAGCTTTCTCTTCAAAAATCGTCTGCGTGCGTTGCACGGGAAAATAAAAAGGAATTTTAATTACAGTTCTAAATAAATAGCCAAATAAATGTGAAATTCGTAACAATATTCTCTAAAACTTTAACGAATTTTTCATTAACAAACTCAAAGATTTCAAAGCCAGCAATACCAACGTTGTACAGAAAAACATTTTTATCTCAAGCGCGTGAGAACGTGTACCGAAATTTCTAAAGATATGCTCAGTTTAAAATTATTTTGCGATATTGCTGTTGAACTGAATTTTATGGTTTAAGTGCGAAGAACATGGTATTTAATAAATAAAGGTAACACACAAAATGTTAAATAAACGTCCCTTTGGACGTAATTTAAAATCTGAAACATTTCAGATTTTTTTCTTTTAATTTTAATTAACAAACTCCGCTGTATGAAATCAATGGGTTACCGCGAGGGGAAACAAAATACTTTTATATTCCACGCGCTAGCGTTTTGCCATTCGGTAAAAACGTAAGGTCCTTTAAATTTAAATTGGTTCTGGAAGGGTATAGAGTAATAAACTAAGCTATTTGAAAGCAATACACACAGTTCTTAAGAATATTTTTTATATATTTATTTTATACATGTACTTCCAATTACGAAGTTTCTGTTAATACTGAAATACATTTTATGGAGACTCTTTCAGCACTGGCGTGAAAGGCTTCTGTAAATATTATATGTCACTTCTAGCTTGTTTCTTAGCGGTCTAAAATTCCAGCTCATAAAATGCTTATTACGCTTTATTTAACTACAGAATTTTTCCCCTTTACAATCTACAATTTTAGAGATATTCGAAAAATAATTAGCTAATTATTAGTCTAAAGGGACTTTGTCCCTGAAGGACTATTGTTTTCGTTTTGCCATTTTGCGTCGGAAACATTAAAAGTCTGAATCACTTTTCAAACTGTTGCCACAATATATTATCGCTCTGTATTATATTTAAAGAAATTAAATTATGAAGAATCTACATACATGTATGTATATTTCTACAAATGTAACAAAACGACGGTACATAGAGCCATCGAATTTTGAATGACGTAATCGTGATGCAAATATGGGAATCTGGAAGCCCAAATTTGAAATTTGGAATTAGCTTTATTATCGATTTCATATTTTGTAAAACTTTAACGAATTTTGGATTAACAAACTCAAGGATTTCAAAGCGAGCACTGGCGACACTGTACAGAAAAAACATTTTTATCTCAAGCGCGTGAGACTGTGTATAGGAAATTGTAAAGGTATGCTCAGTTTAAAATTATTTTGCGATACTGTTATTTAACTGAATTTTATGGTTTAAGTGCGAAGAACATGATATTTAATAAATACAGATAACGCACAAAATGTTAAAAGAACGCCCCGTTGGACGTAATTTAAAATCTGAAACTTTTCAGATTTTCTTTCCCCCCCCCCCCTTTTCTTTCTTTTTTTTATTTACTTATTGTAGCATAATTCACAACAAGAAAAAGGAGCCCATGGATGCAAAATGCATCAAATGCTGCAAATCTCATTGGTGCCCATGCTACAAATCTTATTGTTAAATTTAAGCAAGCAGCACTAGCAACAAGGACTTCCAAAAGTGATACCATTCTTAGGAGGTGAGCAGGAAAAGGAGCAATTATTGATCAAGCAACGCGATGGGGAAGTACATATTTGATGATAAAAAGGTTGTTAGAATTAAGAACTTTTTTAGAAGATGTGGATGACCCTATTCTTTCACTAATAGAAGGATTGTGGAATGGTCTTTCAGAATTGGAAACTCTTCTTTCTGTACGGTATACAGCCACAAAAAAGCTAGAGTCTGAAGAATTAACAGGGGGTTTGTTTCTGCGAGAATGTAAAAATGTGATGTTTGTTCTTTCTAAAATGCGACGGCTTATTGCAGAAAGAATCATTGCCTCAATGAAGAAAAGAGAAGCTAGTTTGCTAGACAGTGAGACCTTGCTGGGTTCAGTCTATGTAGATCCAAATCACCGAATTTTGTTAAATGACGAATAAATTCAAAAGGCAAAGAAAGCCATCTATGAATTTTCATTAAGAATGAAATTATTCTCAGAAGAATTGGAGTATTCAAATCAGGGCAGTCAGGCTTCGCACATTGCTACTAAGTCTCTACTATCCTCTTCTATTAATGAACTAGATTTTGAGAAATGGTTTGATAATATTGAAAAGGCTAAGGCAAAGCGAATGAAACTAAAGAACCAAGAGCCTTAAGATATAAAAATGAAAAAATACAAAAAAGATTTCCATGCAGCCCTTGGAGAAATAGAGCAATATCATCGCTCTTGCAAGCCACCTCTTTTAGAACTTAGGCAAATGTATCCTGAAAAGTTAAAAGAAGTGGCCCTAACAGTAACAGCTCTTCCTTCTACAGAAGGTTATGTGGGAAGACTATTCTCAGCTCTGAAGTTTATCAGGTCGGATCTACGGTCCTTTATCGAAGAAGATCTTGTAGAGACATTAGGTTATTTCGTAGCAAGAGACATGAAAAATTAGCAGCGCCTTCACCGGGAATCGAACCACGGACCTCTGAAATACCGGCTCAGTGTGCTGACCATTACACCACGAAGGCATGCGAAGAAAGAGGGAGAAATACCTTATATACTCCCCTTTTTAAAGGGCGACTAGGGTTTTAGGGGACCTAGTCGCCAAATCCTGGGTGTGGAGAATCATCATCCACAACCCTTTTAGTTCGGGCGCCAGTGTAGAGACATTAGGTTATTTCGTAGCAAGAGACATGAAAAATTAGCAGCGCCTTCGCCGGGAATCGAACCACGGACCTCTGAAATACCGGCTCAGTGTGCTGACCATTACACCACGAAGGTATGCGAAGAAAGAGGGAGAAATACCTTATAATCTTGCCGAAGCTATACTGTTTCTTAGAAATTTACTAATGTCAGTTTCCATTTCATAATAAATGCTAATTAATATAAATAACCTGCTGTGTCATCATTTTTTTCTATAGCGTCTATTACTTCTTTTATATTTAAAAAATCAAGCTGCAACACATGTGTATATGTGTACATATATATGACGGAGTCGAAATCAGAGTCTTTAAAATTCCAGGAGTCACAGCCGGAGTCGGTCATTTTACCAACCGACTCCGCAGCCCTGATTATTAACTATAAAGGAATGTTTTTACTTAATCTCAACAGAAGAAATCCATTGGATTAAGTTTTAATTTTCGTTGGGGGCAGGTTGTTTATCTTGTTTATCACCATGGAAAATGAGAAGAGGCACTTCATACTATAGTGTCGTAGGGAAGTGTGGTGGTGCTTTATATGTTTGAAAGATGATGCGATGAGATTCTTCCATATGCTGAATTTGCAAAAACAAAATTGTGATAAAAATAATTTCAGCATATCCAGATGCACGCTGCTCTTGTAAGTAACATAAAATCTTATAATTATTTTCATATATCCGGAAAATCCAAAGAAATTGGAGAGGAAACTACAGAGGTTGATTAAATGTTGGCATTTAGTGCTTAACTCTTTGAGGGGCAGGAAGAGGCAATTAACATTTTCAGCGAAACTCTTGTTTTATTTACTATATCAGATGTTACAATGAAATTATTTGCGACAGTTACACATATTTTGTTTAAGACGCGTGAAAAAATTACCACTTCTGGTGGTTAGTGTCAGTGGCCACCGCCCACAGAACACATCCCTACAAATGAGTCTGTGTGGTACTCATGGAAACAGTTTTTCTTTTTCAAGCAGTGTGCGACTTTGCATATGCTACATTCCCACACTGTTCTTACGGTTGCAGCCGAAAACATCGCAGACGAAAACGTCGCGGAGAAAACAACGCAAGGCGAAAACGTCGTGGTGCAAAACATCGTGGGAGAAAATAAAGCAAAGAGAAAACGTCGCAATTCTAAAACACCGTGGTACAAAATATCGCGGTCGAAAATAAAGTGGTTTAAAAACTTCGCAGTTTAAAAACATCGCCGTCGAAAATATCGTGGTGAAAAATAAAGTACCTATAAATCATCGCATGACGATAACATCGCCCACATGCGTTTTTCGGGCTTTAATAATAGTAAATGGATATTCGCATAATGATTTGTCAGCGCAAGATGGAAAGAAGGATAATTTTTACTTTCATATTTTCATCAACTAATAAACTTTTAAAAGCAGAACAAGAAATAATTTTCACTATAAGAGTATCAGATTAACAAAAGTGAAGAAAATAATCTCAAAATTAACTTACCAATTTTTTATAGATAAGCTCGTGCAGTTTTTCCGTTTCCTAACCTTTTTTAGATGATACTTTTCATTAATAAATTACCATTAAAAGCTTATAAAAATAATTTATTAATGAGCTTTGTTAGTTAACCACATCTGTTTAAAATTATATTAAGTACTATAAGTTGCATTAATTTTCTATGCTTAAGTTTCCATTTTACATTTTCAGCAAATATTCATTAGTTAATAAAAAATATGAAAGTAAAAATTATCCTCCTTTCCATCTTGAGCTCACAAATCATTATGCGAATATCCATTTACAATTATTAAAGCCTGAAAAACGCCTGTGTGCGATGTTATCGTCATGCGATGATTTGTAGGTACTTTATTTTTTACCACGATATTTTTGACGACGATGTTTTTAAACTGCGAAGTTTTTGAACCGAGTTATTTTCGACGACGATATTTTGTACCACGATGTTTTCTCTTTGCTTTATTTTCTCCAACGATGTTTTGTACCTCGACGTTTTCGACTTGCGATGTTTTCTCCGCGACGTTTTCGTCCGCGATGTTTTTGCTGCGATGTTTTCGGCGGACACCGAAGTGTCGACCTGTGAACTTTTCTTTGGGATTATGGTAGAACCTTAAATGATCAAAATAATATCTTTAAATCCTATTACACACTGCTCTTATGCACTCATTATACCGCTAATTATGTCACCAAAATTTTAATTTTTAATTTTCATGCGAAGTAACTCCTAGGACGTATGTTATTTTCAAGTTTTTAACATCAGTTTGCATATAAATCAAAAGTTTTCGAGTGTTTTAAAAATTAAATTTTTATTACTTTTCAGAAATATGCGATCTTTGACGAGAATTTAAATGATAAATTACTGAGTTGCCTTTGCTGTTTGTTAAAAAAACATTTCGCTTCTCATATTGTAGAAATTATCTTTCTTTCTTTAGCTGAAAATTCAGCTATAGAAGCTTTCTTTAGCTGAAAATAAGCTTATAGTAATAGCTTATTCAGCTTTAGTAATAGCTTATTCAGCTTTAGTAATAGCTTTAGTAATAGCTTATAGTAATAGCTTATTCAGCTTAGTAATAGCTTATTCAGCTTAGTAATAGCTTATTCAGCTTTCTTTAGCTGAAAATTCAGCTATTTTTGTTTGCATAAAATTTTACGCGAGTTTGATTATGCCAGTGAAAGAATTTCAAAATGATTTACTGTAGTTATGTTAAAGTTGTTACTGTAAACTTTCAATCTGAACTAGACGTAAAATGCATTACATAAAAATTTCACTTTTCACGTGAGAAAGATTTGTTATGAACTTCTCATATTTAATCATTTAATACGTATATGTTTAAGATAACTGTGATACCACCACGATTAAAATATATCAAGACAGTTTATTTCAATGAAAAATATCTAATATTATCTTTCTTTTGGCGTCATATGATAATATTGGTAACCTTTTTATGCAGGCGTCGGCTAAAATGCCGTAATCGAATTTTTTTTAACAAGTTAAAATTCGAAGGATATTTTTTTTTCTGTTTCGTAAATCAGATAGCTAAGTACGATATGTAATATTACGATTCGTAAGTCAGGTAAATTTTTGAGAGATAAACTAAGGATATGATATTAATGAGAAAGAGTAGAAAAAGAGTAAACGTAAATTTCAGGAAAAAAAATTCATGTATACACCACATGACTTCATTGTACGGAATATTAAATTATACGCATTTTGCATTTCATTTAAACTTATTGGATTGAATTGAATCTACTTCGTCGATAGCGCATAAACCACAATAGAATAAATGCACTCATTAAAATTCGCTATATATGTTTACCATAGCGACACTCTGGCGCTAGGTTCACTTAACAGCGTTACATCAGATTCATTTTATAACTCAGTATGCACAAAAATTATGTATATCATCTGAAGAATTATCTAATCGTTGCCACCTAACCGGATGCTGAGAACACCATAATTCAATCATTTTTAAAGGAAAAAATGCCCAATTTACAAACTTATAAGAATAAAGAAACTGAGCTCACTCAGGCGACTAACAGAGTGGATATATATATAACTTATATATACATGTATATATATATATAATTTATATATATACCGCACCAAAATAGGAGATGCACATCTTAATGTTATAGCAGTCTTATATACAAAATTGCAACGTTCCGAAGCTTCTCGTTTTTGAGTTATATGAGATATATACATACATACGTACATAACGTACTTACGTACAGACGCCACGAAAAAATCTCTTCAGAATCCATTTTAAATCAGTTTTATAATTTTTTTGGGGAGGAGAAGAGTTCTTTATTCTGTTCTTACGTATAGATGTCAGGCAAAACTATCGTAAAATTGCATTCGATGGCGGTCAAAATGAATATTTTCGTTGAAATATGGTACCCAAAATTTTTCGCGATTACAATACTTCCTTTTTACTTCGCATTAGGAAGCAAAAAATTTTTTTTTCTCGTGAAGGTGACATTATAATTAAAACTAAATCAAAATCAGTTTAGATGCATGGGGACTTCCAATAAGAGTATTTACAAATTTGAAATTTTATTCAAGACTCTGGTTTATAGAAAATATGAATATCTAAAATCGTTGAAGAAATGTTAAGGACCTTCACAGCTAACTTTTATTGAAAATTACTGATGATACCGAGGATATCAAATGCATTAAATTAATGTCGCCAGGGAACTAGCGTAATTCATCTAGCTGAAACGAAGTGATTCGTATTTGGAAAATACTCTCGTAACTCCACTAGGAATTCAAGTTTATTTAATCACTTTCAACCTTAATTAATTTGAACTTAATTGTATTAAAGACAGTTTCATCAAATATTGATTGCATGGTTTAAATGTGGTTCGAGATTTAATTTGTAGACTCTTTTGTTGAAGAGTTCCACATAATAATGCCACCATGTTGCAGTCCTCGAAAATGTTAGAGAATTCTATTGAATAATCAAATACGGTCAGGTATGCATAGTATTTAATAATTGCGTTAGTTTGGAAACACATAAATAAAAAACATTCCTAACTAGTATGTAGTACAGAATCATTTTGCTTCCTTGTACGAAGCAAAGGAAGTATTGTAATGACGAAAATTTCGGAGCACCATATTTCAACGAAAATATCCATTTTGACCGCTATCGAATGTAATTTAACGATGTTTTTGCGTACGTAAGGACAGAATAAAGGACACTTTTTCCCCAAACGAATTATGGAACTAATTTAAAATGGATTCCGAAGAAATTTGTTCTTGGAGTCTGTACGTTCGTACGTATGTATGTATGTATGTATCTCCCATAATTGAAAAACGAGTAGTCTCAGATCGTTAAAATTTTGTATATGGGACTGCTATAATATGTAATTGTGCACCCTCCCTTTTTGGTGGCAATTGACCACACCAAAAGTATATAAATATATGTATATATACCCACTCTGTTACTCGGCTCCTTTAGCTCATGTTTTTTTTATGTTAAATTGAACATTTTTGGCTTTAAAAATGATTGAATTATGTTGTTCTTATCTTCCGGTTAAGGTTTTTGTGCCTTTAGGTAACTTCCACGCAATAGTTGTAGAATTATCAACCATTTAAAAGTTGTTTAAGTGCGACTAACCCTAATTTCTTTTACCATTAGTAGCCATATTTGTTTACATTTAAAACTTAGAAGAACAGTGGATTTCTTGCCAATCTAGAGAAATTAATCTTCGCATAAACAAAGATAACGTCTTCTTTTATTTTTGCGAATTAAATCATGCTCAATGCATTCTGGAATTATCATTTTAGTTTTTAAATTGTCCCATATATTGGGACAATTTAACTACTTATTAGACTCAGCATAGCATCCACAACAAATTAAGTCAGTTTCTACGCCTTCAGTGTCTTTTTGCCAAATGAGACCAAAAGTAAAGTTTCAGTTTTGTGTACCGAAAAATTGGCCTTCTTGCCTGCTGGCCGAATTATTTGTTTTTACGTAATAACTCTAATTTTAATTTTAAAAGTTCTTCTTTAAATTGTTTTAACTGTATTTATGTTTTTTTCCCGTATTTGTCAATTTTTAATAAAAATATTTTGAGGTTTTTATATATTTTTGCCTTGTTGCGAAGTGAGAACTGAATTAATTGAATGAGAAATAGTATATCTCTAATGAAATTCGAGGAAATAAGTTTAAACGAAATGCAACAAAACATGCGTATAATTTAATATTCCTTACGAGGAAGTCATGTGGTGTACACATCAGAGTTTTTATTTTTGCATTTGTTGTGACTGTTTCTAAGGGGCGTTGAGCAAAAATTCAAACGTGTATTAATTATATGTTTTCTGTTGAATCAGTTGCAGATCAAAGTTCATGGCATAGCCGTGCCTATGTATTTTTTCACCTGAGTCAAGACGGTAAATACGCGTTAATATATGAAATGGAAGTACAATTTGTCCACTTTTGTATTTAATAAATAGCATAACTGTTTTAAATCACAGTTTACAGCAATGTTCAGTCCAGAATATAATATACAAAATGTTCATAATTTTAAATTGAAAGACGTCTAATAAGTTTTTGATCGTTCAGTCAGAATAAATAGCTTTGAAAATAATAAATAACAGTGTAAGTGATAGAAAAGATTTTATACTAAATCTCTGGTCTTTATTTTATATTCTAATTTTCTGGCCTTTATCAAAGAAAATCATCAAAATGCTTCGAAATTAATTTGATTACTTAACTCATGATCTATAGACAGAATCCCCTGTGTACAACAGTTTTGTCTACAAAGTTAAGGCTCATAAAACTTTTTATTATTTTAAGTTTACTGGTGTTTTTTGCACATTAGCGAAAGTGACTGGAAATGCTGAATATATTCTTAGCATATTTTTCGAATTTGGGTATAGTTGAACTAAACTACTTTTGTGAATTGTCTTTAGAAGATACTAACGGAAGTACCCGATGCCAGTTACGTTAGATTGAGAGTAGTGTATTTAACAACAGAGAGAACGATACTACAGTAATCCTTCTCTAATAACGATGCAAAAAATAAGATTCATAGTCATACATTTTTTAGTCTGATGTGATATGGAACAAACATAAAAAATTTACATAGAAAAATTAACTAACTGTCTCTCATTATATCGGCAACAATGGCACGCCGTTTTTAATGATTTTCGTCTTTCTAATCAAATGGTCTAAAATCTCAAGTTCCATCCAATATTTCATCTATGTTCAATTTTTGTCGAGCTTGATTAAATCGCCCCTAGTTGATCGGAACTTGATTATGCATGCGTATTTAAAAAATCCAAAATTCGGATACTGTTACAAAGGACTTAGTATAGATTATCAACTCATAAAAGAATCTTACTCATATTACTAATTTGACACATTGTAAGGTTTTAGTTAAACTAACAAAGTTTTATTTTAAATAAATCTTTCTATCCCTTCTCATTTTCAACTTCCCGTTAGAAGAAGCGCGCGTTTTCAGCTTTATGCTAATTTGAAGATATTATTTGATTGTTCATTTTAGACTCAAGTGTGGTCTTTACTTTCTGTATCCCTCCCGAGTTGGGAAGTGGTTGTAAATAATAGGGATCTAATAAAAGAGGATTTTAAATCCCTTTCAAGTGTAGTTCTTCTACCACTTAATCACAGTATCTACCACAGAACATAGCTGCATTCAGCTCCCTGTTCAAGATCAGGACTTTAAACTGTTCACGAAGATGTTTGCCAAGAATATGCACCGAACACTCAGTCCTGACAACATAATGTGCCAGGTTAAGACAAGGCATGATAATGTACAATATTTGTATTATATACACTATAAAAAATAAGAGTAGTTTGCATTTTTGTCATTTTTCGAATATGAAGATGCTAAAGCAGTAATTAGAGGACAAGGGCGTTAAATTCGTTATTAAAAACATGTCAAAATTTTTCTAATGAAACCTTTTCTTATGATAATCAGTGTGATGTATTTAATTTCTGAAAAACCGTAATATCTGTGTTTTAACATTTCTAAGATTTTCATTGATGTTAGAAGTGAAAGATAATATCAATAGCAATAGCTCGTAATTTTAATTAAACCTTAAGGTGTTATCATGAATTATCAAAATTATTGTTTTGAAAAGAGTTCATTTAAGGAATAATAGTTCAAAAACTTCAGAAAAAGTCGAACGAAAACTTCTGTGTTTTCCTTGGGGGCAGGGGGAGGGGACCTCAGAGAATTTGTTTCAGTAGAAATATAGCTCGAAACTTGGGGACATTCCTCATATTATGTATATAAAACGAGAATCGTTTTATATATAATTTGTTGACAATTATGTGAGCTTTAAATTTTTTTAAATAGTTCCTGGCGATCAAATTAGTTGCTTGTTTGCAAACAAATTCTATCACTAGAATAAAATAAGAATTGACTGCATTCTTGTGAAGTAAAACTCCAACAGGCGTACAGCGCATTGCTTAGCGAGAAAGCGCCGTAAAATTTAACATGTAATCTCGATTCTTACTGCTTTAAATCACTTTTCCCCCACTAGCATTTCGGTTTAATTAACTCTCGCATTCGAACTTAAGCATCCATCCTAATAAACTGCCCAGCATTCCCGAAATAGATGCCGGTGCGATGTTTCTTTCCAGTTTTATGGAGTTATTTTCAGACCGTGATTTCCGTATTCCGGCCTTTGAAGCAATCTGGATATGAGAGCCATCATTCTTCAAAATTAGGGGTTGTAATGTCTGGAAAGACACATGTGGGTTTTCACTATTTTTAGAGTAAAGTAATCGAAAATCCTCCGTGCAGTTTTATTGAGTGTGGCTGAAATGTTTCCAGTCAGTTTCTTGGTATCTGTTTCCCTTTACTTGCTAAGTGTTAGAATTCACTTATTTTTTGCGAGTCGTCGCTAGAATCGACACTTTGAGTCGGGTTTTGTTGTGAGTTGTCGCCCAGTATTTCCGATCCGCTGTCGAATAGCTGAGTGTGGGTGTGTAACTTTAATCATGTCTAAGATGTTATCGTGAAGTCTTGAAATTATTGTTTGAAAACAGTTCGGCTTAAGGAACTCAATTAAAAAAATTCAGAAAAAGTCGAACGAAAACTTTTGGGGGGGGATGAGGAGTGTGCACCTCAAAAAATATGCATCAATAGACATGTAGCTTGAAACATGGCGCCATTTTTCATATTATTTTTATAAAACGAAATATTTGCTAAAAATTATAGACCAGCTATAAACCGTTCTCGTTCCACTCCCTGAGGATTGGGTCGGATGATTTTTATTTCCTATGTATAACAAGCTGTGATATTTTTTTGGCGGGATGGAGGACTATGCGCTTCAGAGAATATGCATCAATAAGAAATATAGCTCGAAACAATAGGGTCATTTCTCATATTATTTATATAAAACCAAAAATTTGTTGAAGGTTATAGACCATCTATGAAACCATTCTCCTTCGATTTCCCTGAGGATTATGTCGGATGAATCTTTTTCCTGTGTTATAATAAGCGTAAAGATAGCATTCCATGGGAACGTCTTTCCATCACCACTAGACGAAAGCTCGAAACACTGCTATTTTGGCCCAGATTCTGAATGAATATTCTCTTATCTGATTTTACAGGTAGATATGCCTTCTAGCAAGCAGATAAAAATCTGATGTGTACGCTACGTGACTTCCTTGTACGGAATATTAAATTATACGCATTTTGCATTTCGTTTAAACTTATTGGATTGAATTAAATTTAATTCGTCGATAGCGCATAAACCACAATCGAATAAATGCACTCTTTAAAATTCACTATATTTTACTATAGCAACACTCTGGCGTTAGGTTCATTTAACAGCGTTACATATCATTGATTTTATAACTGAGAATGCACAAAAATTATGTATATCATCTAAAGAATTATCTAATCGTTGCGACGTGTTCTGTTCAAATACTATAATAACTCTAAAACGATGTATAAAAGAAATTTACAAGCAAAAAGAAACAGTTTTTCACAGACGATTCAGTCTTTCTCATTCAATTAATTCAGTGCTCACTACGCGGCAAGGCAAAAATATATAAAAACTACCTATATTAGAATAAAGCTATATATAAATCTAATACATATCCTACGTCGCGCTTTCGAGACATGAAAAACGCAAGTTTAATTTCGTCAATCGGCCCAGTAGAACGGGAGGTATAGAACTTTCCCATTTTTTTCTTGCTCAGTGTACATGTTAATGGCATAGTTGTTAACGCTGTAACGCATAGTAACATGACTACAACTATGCCTTTATTGACTACAACAATAAAGGCATAGTCATGGTCTGATTTAGTAATTCTTTATTGGCGTTGAGCAATTTTTTTAATCCAACGCAGATTAATAATTAGTGTAGTAAATGCGTCTGTTCTTGAAGAACTTTTACGTTATACTTTTCTAAGATAAACTTATATTTCTAAGCTGAAATCTTTGTTCAGAGCTATTTAATTTGGATTTAACTTGGTTAATTTATGGTTCCTGAAAGTGTCATTGGCTAAAACGTTATGCAAGTATCTGAGTTAGAAGCATTATGCAACTATCATGTGACAAAGACTAATTTTGAAATCTTGCAGTTTAGAGAGATTTACTATAAGTATTTACTGTTTTTAAGACAAAAAAGGGGGAAAAACTAAATTAAAGCAGAGACGCTAGGACCTACTGCAAATTAAAGTTAGCATTTTATTCATGTATGTTTTATCTTACGTACATACAATGAAATATCTGAAACTGAGCAATATTTCTAAGAACGCAAGTAAACGTCAGTATTTATACTTGTAACGGTATTTTTCAAAACGGCCACTTTCTAACCTGATCGTGTGATTTCTAGAAATATTTAAAGTATTTCAATTTAATAAAGAAATTAGACCACGATGTCTAAATTCTTTATCAAACTAAAATACTTAATGTACTGTAAATAAATAAAGAAGTTTGTATAAAGTCGCGTCTCAAATTCCTACTTTAAAAAAAAAGGTATTATTCGTTATTTAGAATAACAGTTAAATCATAGCTGAATCATTAATTATATGCTTTTCAGCATGGTATCAATTGTTATACCGGTTTAATTCAGCACGCTTTAAATGGTTCATCGTATTATTGTACTGTTTTATATTAATTCCTTCATGGCATAGTTGATAATGTATAACGCACGATGTCAAAGTGGACCATGTGCCTTCCGAAGGTTAAGTAATTGTTTCCATTTCGTCCACAGCTAATAAATAAATCAGAGCCTTTGTATTTCGGAATTACCGAAGAACTGTAATATCAGCGCCATACAATAAATGTCTGCAATGAACTTACTAAGAGCACTTTTGGTGGGTGGAGTGAAATACACCCACCAAATATGCCGTAACACCAAATCCGTAAGATCAATTCGGTGTTACGGATTTTGTATTTATTTAGCTATTTAGTTAGAACTGTAATTATTATTTTTTTATTTTCTCGTGCAACGCAGACGAATTTGAAGAGAAAGCTACGTCGGAAAAGTAAAAATAAAAGAGCGCGTGCATTTAATATTTTTTAATAAATAAATATCTCGTAATTGCTGTTACCATCCAGAAAAATCGAGAGAACAGATTTTACCAGAATGTTCTCGTGGATAATTAAAAAGCTTATAAAAGCCGAATTAAAACACCTCAGCTCAGTTGCTGTTTTTTTGTTGTTGTTGTCGTGTCCATTACCACATGGAAGAATGATTGCCAGAGCCTACTCCGAAGAGAGGTTGATTTTCTATTTTCCACCCCCAATTTTGAGGGAGAGCACCCCGGGGGGGGGAATCTAGGGGTCTCCCACTCCTCTCCTCTCCCACCAATCCACACGAGAGGTTTTTCGGCTCGCCGCGTATTTAGAGTGCTATCATGCCTCACCGACACTATACATTTACAAACATCCGTGTCTTCTCGGGGGTTCGAACCCGGGCCCTTCGGTACCGTAGTAGGCTCCCCTAACAACTATACCGTCTGGGCGACTGCTATTGTTTTAAGCCAGCTGTATGTTTACTTAGCGCTGTTATTGATTGTAGCGAATTCGCTGTGAGATTGGATTAACTTTCTCTGTTTTGAATTGAATTCTGTTTAACGTTTGAGATATTGTGATATTTTACGAATATCTCTGAGGAAATATTTCAGTATATTGTTTTATTTCTTGTGAAAAGGATAAATATATGTACATATAATTCAGTGCAATGAACTTATTGAGAACATTTTTGGTGGGTGTAGTGAAATACATGAAATAAGAATGGAACAGTGCGAAGTGAGTGGAGGAGAGGGTCTTCAGTTGCCATATTGACACCAACACGGGCTTCAAAGCGGACGAAGAGCTTCAGATAGATAGCCTTCATTTCTGTAGAAGTGAACGAAACTGAAGAATGTGAAACATCTTAACTTTAAATCAAGCTCTAAAAATAAAACTGTATTGAAGCAAGTAATAAAATGTTTGATTTATGAAATTTAAATTTATGTGCAAAAAAAGTGTTAACCAAAAGAAAGCAAAATGCGCAAGCAGACTCCATTTTTATTATTTAAACATAAAAATAGCTTTGAAATTACTAAACAAATTAAATATTGCAATTTTCGCTTTCGTTTTACACATGAAATTCTTATGTTATTCGTATTTTAAAACGCTTAACATTATTCAGAGAATTTGTTATACGATAAATGTTTTAGTAAAGTTATTTTTCACTGCACTATTCATCCTATGACTATGATGAAATATTAATTATATTTCGGCGTTAATAATCCGATATACTGCGCTTTTGCTTAAGTTTATACTTATAACTGGCAAAAAGACTTTGAATAGGTCAAATCCATTATGTAAATTCGTAATTACCATGACCAATACTCATATTTTCTCAGTCAACTAATTCCGCAGATAATCAAAAATCGTCTGGAATATGCGATGGTAATCTTTAGAGAGTTTCAACGAATTTTATTTTATTTGTAATCAATGTACCTTCAGCTACGACTTTAATGTCGTCTTTAAGTCTTCATTAATTTTATTAAACATGAAGTCTTGTCGTCCTTGGAGAAGCAGAACCTGCTTTCTAGTAAATATTGTCTGGGGCCTTCACCTTTGAACTGTCTGGGACAAGCGGACAAGGCTTCACACTTCGTTGCAAATCGCTCCTTTTTCTTGATAACATTTCTTAGAACGAGTTTCATAAAAGAGCCTGTTTCAAAGCATCACTCCCGTATGTTTGTGGTCGACAAACCTCAAGGAACCGCGGTTTAAAACTGCCTGCAGGAAGGGAGGGCAACGAAAATGTAATTTGATAATGGTGTTGTAAAATGGAGAAAACCACGAAGTCTCATATTAAAAGACTGCACGATGGCTCCATGGGCTGCAACTTGTTACCCCTAAAATCGCATAATAGAACTCAGAATAAGGCATTTCCGGTTTCACCGGAGTTCTTAGTTATGAGATGATATCCTTCTCAATTTTAGTCTCGATTTTGTTTCGAAACTAGCGGAAGTACCCGAAACCAGTTAAATTAGATTGAGTGAGATTGAATGTAACAACAAAGAGAACGATACCGCTGTAAACCTTCTCTAATAATGATGCAAAACAATCCGATTCATAGTCATACATTTTTCAGTCTGATGCGATATGGAACCCACATAAAAAATGTCGATACAAAAAAAGTTAATTCTCTCTCATTATCAGCAACAATGGCATGCAGTTTCTAATGATTTTCGTCTTTCTAATCAAATAATCATAAAATCAAATGAACTAATCTTTTCTAATCAAATGATCATAAATTATGAGTCCCATCCAATATTTCACCTGTATTTTAGACGATTAAGTGTGACACAAAAATTGATCGTAATTGATCAGAAATCAATACACGAACAAACACGCAAACAAACATTCTTCTTTATATATATAGATAGATAGATAGATTTTGTAAAACTTAAAAATTTTTGATTAACAAACTATACGATTTCAAAGCGAGCAGTGGCAACACTTTTCGGAATAAAGCATTTTTATCTCCAACTTGAGATACTTTTTCCACTTGGAAAAATCAGAGCGAAAATTAGTGTTTTCAGAGTTTAATTAATACCTTGGCTGATTAAAGTCGTACGAAGATGAGAATAGGAAATGGCTCCCACGAGTTTCTGGAATTGTGAATAATGTACTTAATTTTTGGCAATGTTGTTTTTATTTCACCATAAAACTTCGAAATTTTTTATTAACAAGCTCTACGATTTCTAAGCGAGCAGCGGCAACGCTTCTCCAAATAAAGCAGATTTTTACCTGCAGAGCACTCGGAAAACACTGTTGCACTCGGAAAAATGAGGGCGAAAATAAGCATTTTCAGAGTTTTTAATTAATATCTCTCATTTTAACTTCTTTTTTAGTTTAAAGGGGCTTTGTCCCTCAAAGACTATTGTTTTCGTTTGGCGATTTTGCATTGGAAACATTAAAAGTCGAATCACTTTTCAAACTGTTGCCACAAAATATTGCAGACCTGTATTATATTTAAAGAAATTAAATAATAAATAATCTGCATAAATGTATGTATATATCTCCAAATGTGAAAAACCAACGGTACCTAGAGCCATCCAATATTGAATAACGTACGTTTCCACCCGAATAGGCGCATCTGGAAGCAAGAATTTGGGATTTGTTTTATTATCTTTTTCATATTTTGTAAAACGTTAACGAATTTTTGATGAAAAAACTCAAGCGATTTAAAAGCGAGCAATGGCAACACTCTAGAGAAAAAAAAACTTTTTATTTAAAGCGCGCGGAACTGTGTATCGGAAATTCAAAAGATATACTGATTTTAAAATTATTTTGCGATATTGCTGTTGAATTGAATTTTATGGTTTAAGTCCGAAAAACATAGTATTTAATAAATAAAGGTAACACAAAAAAAGTTAAAAAACGCCTCTTTAAAGGATTTTAAAATCTAAAGCCTTTCAGGTTTAAACGAGAACAACGCAGACATTCTTCTTTATATATATATATATATATATAATCTTAAAATCAGGCTTTGCACTGTTTTAAACTTTCTGTAAAATTATTGATAAGAGCTAGCTTAGCATCTCAAATAAACTAACTCGTAACTATAAACTAAATATTTTTAAAATGACTCAAATTTGCATTGAAATACATAACGAATACACTAAAAATTAGCATTATAGCAGTTTTTCATACTGTTTGATAATTTTAATAACTAACCTAACATCTGAAAATCTTCCCATCTTTTTCATATTATGCGTTGTCTAGGAAACTATTAAAGCCAATCCTGATCTTGCTGCTGGCACAGTTACTATATGCGGGATGAATAATTGTTTTTTCCACATTAATTCATTTTTCTCTGATGTACTTGCTTATTTTTATCATATATAAAAAGGGAATTATCAATTTAAACCGAAGGAAAATTCAACAACATACTGAATTACTTAAGCAGTAAGTAATTCTTTTAAATTTAATATATGTAACGTATATGTTTCATAGAACGTAAGCGTAAGCCTTACTGCTAGTAGGTTAATCATTGCTATTACATCACATTATTACTATACATTAAAACTACAGAATATAGAAACATTTCTTGCTGTAAACTGTATGGTTTTTTTCCCCATTAAAATTTGGAGAATATCAAAGTGTTGCAACGTTTTTAAGGTCTTTCAGACTAAATTTTCGGGTATCATATTTCAACGAAACTATCCATTTTGACCGCTATCGAATGCAATTTAACGATATTTTTCCGTGACATCTGTACGTAAAGACAGAATAAAGGACTCTTTTTGCGAAAACGGGTTTCGAAATGGATTCAGAAGAGATTGTTTTCGTGACATCTGTACGTAGGTATGTATGTATGTATGCATAACTCAAAACCGAGTAGCCTCAAAACGTTTAAATTTTGTATATAGGACTACTATAACATGTAGCTGTGCACCTACCTTTTTGGTTGCTATCGGCTGCACCAAAAGCATATATATATATTTCATAATTACAAAGCAGTTTTTGTAAACGTAATATAATCATGCTTAGTATTTTCGCATATTAAGCTGCTAAAAAATTATCAGTAAAGTCATAAAGTAAGAAATTTAAAACCAATTTTTCACAGAGACCGTACACTGAAATTCATAAGTAATAAATTTCAATTAATCCTATAAATGCAAAAAAGAATTTAATAAATGTTGAAACCAAAATTCTTCAAACAAGCAATACTGCACTTCAAAAAATTAATGAAATTTAAATAAAAAAGAAGCATAATAGAAGAGGAATTCAATCAACTTCAGTGCCACTTCCTCAGGAGGAAGAACACTGAAATCAATTGAAATCTCCCTTCCCCAAAATCCTTGTTTTTCTGTATCCAGAATCAGCCGATGAACGATTTCAATGTATTTTAATTATAATAATTCACCTGGAAATTCTGGCTCCTCCCCAAAGCAAGGAAAAAACAAAGTAAATTCTAATCTTTTTTTTTTTTTTTTTTTTTTTTTTTTAGGATTTTAAAAAAATATTCCTTATTTGGTCATTGTGAAAAATTTGTTCTAAATTTCTTTAGGTATATCCTCTTTGTTACTCAGCTCCGTGAGCTCAGTTTTTTTTAATTCTTATATGTCGGTAACTTGTGCATTTAAAAATGATTGAATTATGTTGTTCTTATCTTCCAGTTAAAGTTCTTGTGCCTGTCGTTAATTTGCTATATTTGTAGAATTGTCAACAATTTAAAAGTTATTTAAGTGCGGCTAAGCCTAATTTTTTTGCAATAGCAACCATATTTTTTACATTTGAAGCTTAGCAAAACAGTGAATTAAGTCAGTTTCCTTGTTTCAATTGTATTTGGTGTTTTATATTTTTCTGTATTTTTCAATTTTTAATAAAGATATTTTGAGGTTTTATGAATTTTTGCCTTGCTGCAAAGTGGGAACTGAACTAATTTAATGAAACATATATCTCGAATGAATTTTGTCGAAATAAATATAAATGAAATGCCGCGTAAAATGCTATAATTTAATATTGCGTACAAGGAAGTCATGTGTTGTACATATCCGGTTTCATTAGTTTCATTTTGCATCATACTTCAGTTGATTTAATAAGGGGGTTTCATTTGAAACATAAGGAGCCGTAAATATTTTCATTCTTCATAGTTCATTAAGCTTCATTAAGCTGTTTTCGTTAAATCTAAATTTGAGAGACCCGAATGAAAATTGATTTTATGTATCTAATGTAATATTCAAATTATTAATTTTTTCCATTGATTCGGTATTTCATTAAAATAGTCTGCGCATGTAATAATTCGAAATATTATTATACTTCTTAAATTACTTACAGAATATTTTAATTCATAGACTTAGATTGTTCGTCTTTTAACTAAGCGAAATCTGTTAAAAGTAAAAAAGTAAATATAAAATTTTATTTTTAAAATGTAGTATTTATTGAAACATTCTGGGAATATCTTAATATTTTATCTTTTTTCCTAAAGAATATTGTTACTTTGCTTTATTACTGGCATACCTTTTATGATTTATAAAGTGGCAAAATAAAAGTTCTCTCATTTTCTGTCATTTAATCATATTATTGCGCCATACGGGTTTGTAGAGATTTCAACTCGCAAGGATTATTGCAGATAAGTAAAATTACTTAGGTACCTTGTTCTGTTTGTTTCTCTCTTTTTCTCTTTATATATATATGTATATATAGGCTTGCTCGAGGACTTCCGGAAGTTTTGACAAACACTGTTCTTACAGCTTCAGCCATGCGTTTTCCATCAGCTTTAGGAATATCGCCGAGCTGGCCAAATTGAACGAACTTTACCTAACTTGACGACAAAGGTTGTCTTAAAAAAACTTGTGAGAAATGTTTTGGTCCGTATCCCAGGTTATAAATCGATAATATAAAAGTACTATACAGGGTGTATCAGTACAGCGGTAACAAACTTTCAGGAGCGAGAGAGTACACCTAAACGATGGGAAATCACAGAGGAATGCATGGTCGAAAACGCTTTCTTGGCGTGGTAGTGCCGACACACAAATCAAGAAAGAAAGGACACGAACGGAGTGAGAAAACATGTTTATTTTTCGGAGTACAGCAAAAACAAAGAAAAAGCAATATAAAGAGTCCTCCACAAAGAAGTTGTTCGAAATTATGACCCAGACCGTGATTCAGAAACCGTACGTCATGCTTCGTCCATGCCATCTTCCATGCGCCTGAGAAGTGAGGCCTACATCACGGTCCGGGATCGTTATTTCGAGCACCTGCTTTAATGACGATCATTGTTTGTTTTTGTTCTTATTTGTTGGTTTTTGTTGTAATAAACAGAATAAAACACGTTTTGTCTCCCTGTTTATGTCCTTCCTTTTTAACGTTTTGTGTCGTCACTATCGCGCCGGGAAAGCGTTTCCGACCATGCGTTGCTATGTGATTTCCTATCGTCTAGGTGTACTCTATCTGTTCTGAAAGTTTGCCACTGCTGTACTGATACACCCTGTATATAAAATACCGTACTGTACAAGTGCATAAAACCAAATTATGCTTAAACAACCATAAGGCTTTCACAAATTTGCAATGTATTTAAATCAGCTCTAACTGGTCTTATCAGTTCTGTTAGAAGTAGCAGCATTATCTTAAAACTTATTTGTAGAAAGAGAATAAGTTTAAAGGAAGATGTTGGAAAATGCTCATTGAAGGAATCGCACAGGAGCGATTTTTTCAGATTACGAGAGAGCACAGGAACGGAATTGAAAAGAACAATACGTTTTTTGAAATGAATCATTTAGCTGACCTCAACAAAGACATGGTACAAAGTATTTAATCTGTTCTCTAAACTAAATTTTGGAATCCCATAAGAATATGAATGCAAGAAAAAACATAATCCAAAAGAAAAAACAATTTCCAGGATAGATGTTTCCTTTTCTTTTATTAAGTTACTTTTGTTTTGTTTTGTTTAAGAGATCTATACTTTGAAGCCGGATAAATTAAAAGTTTCTCTAACGAGAGCAGTGTAAATTCGCTAAGGAAGTTAAGAAAGGTCTACACAAATGCATTTTATAATCTTAAATTGAAGCATTACTGAATAGATACCAGGTGTGACGATGGAAACGCGACTTCTGTAATTTAAAGAACGTAAATATCTTTTAATCTAAATAAAAGGGCGCATTTTGTGTGATTTACATTTTATTGTATATCTACTGAAATGTCAGTTATGTGGTTTATTTTTCACTTTCTGAATCACCTTTACAATAAAAATCACGTCAAATTTACCTTTTTAAACTGAATGTGTTTGACTGTTTTCTACTCTACTGATTAAATAAATTTGTCAGGACTTCTATTCGTTCTAGTTGCCTTTGGAAACATAATTGGAGTCCTGAGTAGGAATAGGGAGCTTACTCAAAACTATGGTCGTGAGTTTGTAGGTAGAAGATACAACAAAGAGAAGAAGGGTTAAATTTACTCTTTATTTCTCACATAGTACAGCCATTCCCGCACTTCGGGATACAGAGACAGCATTTATGGTATAAAACGTAGAAAGTAAGAAATAAACTAACTTAACTAGATGAGAACTAAACTTATATGCTTCACAAAGAGTAGTAACGCGAAGATTGGTCTTTTAACACTGCGTATGTAGTGAGCGGAATGCAAAAAAACTACAGTACGTCTTCAAATATCAGCGAGAACTAAGTTCTGGTCTTAAAGGCAGACATAAAAGCACGCGCGTGGTTAGGTAGCGAGAAGTCTCTCTCTCTCTCTTTTGGCTAAAAGCATATCTTAAATACTTATACAGTTTTCAACCTCATTTGCTAGTAGAATTGTGCTTATTCTGGTCGGAAATAGTAAATAAGAAAGGATAGCATTTTAAAATAAACATTAGTAAAACTTAACATTTTTACAAATTACGGAAACGAATTATGCTTTTTTTCGTATCCATGAGCATCTTATAAATTTGAAAAGATATGACATACTCTTTTTCATGCAATCTGTCTTCCAAACGTATTTCTAAGTACCACTTTTGCATTGATAAAGAGATAACTCTCTTTGCAAGGAGCCATTCTTCTTTTGCGTTCATACTTCATGCAACATTTGCTTCTAGAGAAGTTTCCTATGATTTTATAACTTCGAATGCCAATTCTTTGCCTTGATTCTTGTACTGGTCTACTTTAATCCAAAATTATGTCATTAGGGAAGTATGAAACTAGAACGTCAAGAAATGCTTCATTGTTCTAATTTTGGATTTTGCTTTTCTTTTATTAGCCCAAAGGAGCGTTAGCCCAGAAGGGCTATTAGTCTCAAAACGGGATTTTTTGTTGAATCACTATAAAAGTCTGCATCACTTTTCAAATTGTTGCTACCAAATATTATCGCATTGTATTATATTTATAGAAATTAAATAACGAAGAATTTGCATGAATGTATGCATGTTTTTTGCATTGTGAAAAACCAACGGTGCCTAGAGCCATGAAATTTTTGAATAACATAGTCCTCCAACCGAATATGAACACCTTGAAGCCAAAATTTTGAATTTCGAATTTGTTTTATTGTGTATTTCATATCTTGTAAAACTTTAACGAATATTTGATTAACAAACTCCACGATTTCAAAGCGAGCAGTGGCAACACTGTACCCCCCCCCCAAAAAAAAATTATCTCCAGTACGCGAATCTCCAGTAGAGAGTGTCTATCGGAAATTCTAAAGATAAGCGGTTTGTAATTATTTTTAGCCCCAACGAACTTTAGCCCCAAAGCTCTCGAAACCTGTATGTGTATATAATGTAAGAAAAATCTATTCGGGAGTAATATAAAATCTGAAAGCTTAAAGATTTAATAAACAATTTTTTTAATTACTCCCCCATTTTTCGGCACTGGTTAAGAAAATTAATCTTTTAAGAAAGTATCTCGTGCAGTTATAAACCTTATAAGTATCGAGATAATTTGTTTTAAGTATAATTCTTATTGTCTTTTACTAATATCCTGGAGCCATTTGTGCAATATTCATCTTATTTTTTAAGCCGTGAATTGGTATGACCTTAGATCCCATTTCTAGGGAGAGTTATGATTTTACTACACCTTTGATTTTCATTTTGTATAACAGAAACGGACAATTTAATAGCACTGTCGATGAAATAGCACCATCTGTTTCCCTTGCTGTCGGTAACGGGATTAGTGCATTTATTAGATGAGATTCTGGATCAATGTCAAGAGAAAATATCCATTCGTGAAGAAATGAAAATATTAATTGATAATATATTACTAGCTATTAAAATGTACATTTCGTTGGACTTTGTCCAGTTTGGACAAAACGTTGGACAAACGTTCCATTTCGTTGGACTTTGTCCAGTTGTATCGTTTGGCAAAATACGTTAAAATTTCAGAAAAGAATCGTGCTTTGACATTTTTAGAAATTAATTCCGGAGTGAAATCCGACATGATAAAAGAATTCAAGATTTAAAATTTTTACACTTTTACTATCAGCGGATTTACTGGCATTTCTATCACCAAATGTGTAATGTTGTACTTAAGATTTACTAGATACCAACAGAATAACGAGAATAATATTAATTTTGAAGTATTAAATTCAATTAAAATCTTGTGGTGCATTTTCAACTGTAACTGCGATAAAAGAATTTTACAGAGAAAATAATATTCATTTATATTTTTTTTTATTTCTTTTGGGGTAGCTGTTAGGTTAAGTCAGATAAATGTAGTAACAAAACTAATGTAAAATATACCTTCAATAACACTGTGAATAACATCGTGAAGATTTGGGTATTTGCGTGGTGCTTCAAAAGAAATTGAAGAAAGACATTGAAATTTTTATGAGAACGGTATATGCCGTATTTGCTAGAGCTGTAAGAAAATGAGATAAATTTCAAGCCATGCTACTTCTTTAGAAAATGATTGAACCTTTAAACCATTAAATGAAGCTATGTGGTTTTCTAAACATTTTGCTCTGAAAGCAATAATTTATAATGTTAAGTTGTAATGCATTAATTGACTATCTTAAATAAAATGAAGCAAGTAATGCTGTTTAGAGAAATTGGAAAATATTAATTTCATAAAATTTTAACTTATAAGGTATTTCTGCCGCCTTCTTCGCATGCCTTTGTGGTGTAGTGGTCAGCACACTCGGCGCGTAACCGAGAGGTCCGTGGTACGATTCCCGGCGAGGGCAGTGCTCATTTTTCATCTCTCCTGCTTCTAAATACCCTGATGACTCTACAAACTGTTACGTATGAGCATTTTTGAACAACTTTCAGAACTGTGTAATAAACTTTCAGTGGTACAGTCTAACACATTTAACATCTGTGTAAATGTAACAAACTTTCAGTGGTACAATCTGACACCACTTGATGCATTTCACTTTGTTTTGGGTAAAATAAATGAAACATGTATTAACCACAGTAACGTGGAGTAATGCAGTGAAACTTCATCTCCATAGAGCCGAGTATTAAGTATTGAAAAGTATTGAAAGTTAAACTAATTCTATGTTTTAAAACTAGAGCATGTGCTTGAAGCACGCTACGCCTCAACTTTCTTTTGGCAGAAATTTCGGTTCATATTTAGACTTTCGAAATACAAGGAGAGAGAAAGGAACTTTCACTTGAGGAGGCGGCGAACAAATATGTTGTACTCAATGTTAAGACTAATTTTGTAACTTATCATATTTAATGTTCGCCACGGCGTGGCGTCTTTATTCTGTGGATTACTTGCCTTGAATTACAGTTCAACATACAAGTCACGATCAGTCAGCCAGATATGAAAACGTAGGCTCAATTTTAATATTTCTATTCAAATTAAAAAGGTCTGTCTTTGAAGAAACAAAAAATTAATAAGTTAATGTTTTAAAACTGTGCTAACGTTTATAAATTTACTTTGCTCTCAGTTGCGGCCCGGAACTAGTAAAAAATTCATACGTAAAATACAATAACATATTCAAAGATAAAACAGCTCGGTTGCAACAATATAATGACTTACCGTTAAAGTATGAAATCCGTTATTTTATAGAATACCTAGTTATTCCATGAAATAACTGATCGTGTCTGTTAAAGTGTAAAACTCTCTTGTATTTCATGGTTTAACTAGTTATTTCATAGAATAATGATCTGCAGCCCGTTAAAGTGTAAAATAATTTATATCATACATCTCGCTTTTTATTATGAGGTACATTTACGTTTCGTTTAACAATATGGAATGTTCGTGTAAAACCCAGTGTATCAACAAAAATGTTTTTGTTTTAGAAATAAAGTTCTTTGTAATTCCAAGTGTCATTTTAGTAATCCTTGTTATAACAAATGATTTTATGGTACGTTTTCGTAAATACCATTTTGCTTCTTTTTCATTTTAATTGTCTATTAGTTTATTTATAGAATACCTGGTTATTTCATTTTAGATAAATTGTTTATTTTACACTTTAACTGTCTCTCATTAGTTAATTTATAGAATACCTAGTTATTTCATAGAATAACTAGTTAATGTGTCAGATTATTTACATATTACACAGTTTAACGGACACGATCCAAAATTAATAAATATTGGCGGAACATTTTTTGCCTTCTAGTGTTAATTGTGAGCGAGGTTTCAGTTCAATGAATTCATTAAAAACTAAACGAAGAAATCGTTTGAAAGAAGATCCTTTGGACATGTTTAATGGAAGTAAAATCGTATCCAGGGTTAAATTGTTCCTAGCCTTTGCTCTTTCTGAAGGTTTTTGGTTTTTTATACCCCCTTGCGGGTAGGTAATAATTTCCTAATCGCAAATTTCACGTTTGAAATTGCATTGTTTTATTATTATTATTCCTATTATTATTATTACCGAATTTATTCTAGAAATATAGACTGGAATTCAGGCTATTTGCATCCGCATTCAATTTAATTTTCTAAGCATTTTTAATTTTTATATTATATACCAAAACGTTTCTAAAAGTGTACGATATTCTTTATGTCAGCAACAAACCCGAAAACTGTACTATAGGAATTTAAACTATTCATTTTGCGTTCTCTTGACTTTCCTATTATAGATTTAAAACTTTTTTTCATTTTTGACAGGTCATCTGTTTCGGAGTCTCTCAGAAATTTGAATTTTTCTCAACGCGCGTGTGCTCATAAACATGTAAAATCTCATTTATTCGAGCTTTCTGTAGTGGGTAGGGGGAGGTGAGAGCTGTAAAATTCCACACGTGACACATAACGGATCCTAAATTACTGCTTGGAAATTCGGGGAACACGTTCAGTATTGAGAAACGTGCCTCAGATGAATGTCATGCACCATCGTCGTCTTTACTCCACTATCTAGAACACATTTTCCTCTCAGATATGAGGAACGTATTCCGTCGCTAAATAGCTTACGTTAGGCCATTCACCAAATTCTTTTATTTGATTAAAAGTGCAAGAAAAGGAATATGTCTCAGGTTTCCCCTACTTGCCACCTGGTCCGTTAACTAATGTAATGTAAGTGTGCATATTAAAACATTTAAATTTAAGGAAACCCGAGAGTTTTATTATACAATTTGTTCTGCATACTTTACTTAATATTCTTCAAAGTTTTGTCAAGAAGTCTAGAAAATGTCTCCGTGATGTTGTTTACGTGGAAAGAAATATTTCTGGATTCTAATTTTATTTCTCCGAAAATAAAATTATCGTTATTGATTCGAAACTATTTCTTTATATCCTTCCTCCTTTCCGCATGCCTTCGTGGTGTAACGGTAGCACACTCGGCGCGTAGTCGAGACGTCCAGGTTCCAGTCCCGGCGAGTGCATTCCTCATTTTTCACGTCTGTATCAAAATAATCTAATGAATCTACAGTGGCGTCCGAACAAAAAGGATGGCTGACGGTAATTCCTCACCGCCAGGATTTGGCGACTGGGTCCTCTCATTCCCAGTAGCCCTTTAAAAGGGAGAGTATATAAGGTATTTTCTTCCAGCGTGCTTTCATAGTGTAATGGTAGCCTAGGTTCGAGTCTCGGTAGTAAGCTGGTTGCATAGGCTTTTCCCATGCATAACGGGAACGCAAACCCGTTTCCATTACAGTGTTCTTCCCGAAGACATTCATAATCCAGTCACATCCAAGATCTTGTATTTCATGGCTCGCAATTTAATATTTTCGCTATAAAGTGGAATTATGTCCTTATGATTATAAGGTGTCGCTTCCGCTTTCGTGATGCCTTCGTGATGTAGTGGTCAGCACGCTTGGCTCGTATTTCGAGAGGTCCGTGGTTTGAGTCTCGGCGAGGGCACTGCTCATTTTTTACATCTCTTGATTAAACAAAATCCTAATATCTCTACATGATTCAAGCGAAAATGTTTTTTAAATGTCTCGGCGGCATCCTGATATTTTACGTTGAATTTATTTACTTACTGAGGGCCCTTCACTTAGCAGAATAGCATTATACACTGACTACCAATAAGTATTTGGACACCTGTGATAGAAAGGAAAAACTAACTTAATTCAAAATCAATAGTTGGTAGAGCCTCCACCAGAGGTAATTACAGCGTGGACCCTCCGTGGCATACTTTCCACAAGTCTTTGTATGACAGCTAGTGGTATTTTCTTCCACTCGGCTTGGAAAAGACATAGAAGTTCCTTCACCGATTTTGCACGGGTAGTGCACCCCTGAATTCGGCGATGCAACTCGTCCCAGAGGTTCTCGATAGGGTTCAGGTCGGGACTCTGGGCAGGCCAGACCATTCGATGAACTCCATTGGCACCATACCAAGCCTTGGTTAACGTCGAAACATAACAACTGGCACTGTCGTCCTGAAAGTAACAGGATTCCAACCCGTAAAACTGCCACAACGTAAGAAGCACATTGTCATCCAAAATAGTGCAATAGGCATCGGAGTTGAGCTTACCGTGAATGGGGACCAAGGCTCCCAGCCCATACCAGGAGAAAGACCCCCAGACCATAATTCCACCTCCGCCGACCTTTGACTGTTGGCACAGTGCATTCTGGCAGGAGACGTTCTCCAGGTAGACACCAGACCCAGACCCTGCCATCCGAACGGTAAAGGATGAACCTTGATTCGTCACTCCAAAGAACCCGTTTCCACTGTTCTACGGTCCAATTTCGATGTGCTTTGCACCACATTAACCGAGCAGCGCGGTTGGACTTTGTGATCAAAGGCTTATGGGCAGCAGCACGACCATGAAAACTAAGCAGATGTGCTTCCTTACGGGTGGTATTTATTGAAACAATACTCCCGGATGCCTGTTGAAACTCCTCGCGAATGAGGACCATCGGTTGGGTGCCGTTCTTCCGAATTTCTCTGGACAGCACTCGTCGGGCTCATCTCCCAGTTTCGTTGGTCTGCCGATTTGGGGCACATTCCGACAATCACCGCTCACCTTCCACTTCTTAATCACATAGGCCACTGTCGATTTTAGGTACTTCAGATCGCTAGATATGTCCCTTAAGGATCGGCCACATTTGTGATACCCGATAATTATACGTTTCTCGAAATCAGCGAGCTAAGAACTGCGAGGCATCTTGCATGCGATTAAAGCCGATGCTGTTTCCTACACGATATTTACCGGCGGAGTCCGTGGCGTACCTTAGGACCGCAGATATCGTCATTTGCATAGGTATACAAATATTTATTGGTAGTCAGTGTAGTCGTTTGATTAAGTGATAGTTGAAATAAAGTTTGGTATTCTAACTATTCCGTTTATGTTCTATAGCTTAAATATACAGTATTAGTTTAGTAACAAAAAAAGTAATTTTGCGATTAAATTTACAATGTTTTCATGAATACAAAAAGGTAAATGTATTCGTGGTGAATTTTATTTAATTTAGAGCTGTTCATTTTTATAAAAATAATTTTCTGTATTATTTTTCACCAATATTAGGTGTACCATTTCAGATAACACTTCACAAGATACTAAATATTACTGCTTTTTTCTTGCTTCGTTTTTCGTATACTTAATTAGCTGACTTTATTTTTATGTAATCGTTTAAGACGTAACATACTTGAGGATACTAAGTACGGGACTAAACGTCGAGCAATAAAATCGCTGAAAACTAGTCGTTCGACATGATTCAAATCTTGGTGAGCAGGCTGAACGTTTTTCTGGTTTTGCGTATAACGTGAATATGAATCCTTACAGAGTCCAGCCTTTGAATGCAGACACACGTGGTCTTGCATTAACTTGATGGAACGTTACCTTCTGGTGTTGGAACTTAGTACGACGTTTTTTCTTGCTAGCAGCGTCAACACGGAATAGCATCTCGCTGTAGGCCTTACTGTCTTTTCTCAGATACTCTTTCTGGATAATACCGCGGCAATTCCACCAGATACAAAGCATGATCCTTTTGTTAGTCAAATTGCGCTTTGCCGACGGGCTTACTGGGCGCAAACCACCCCCTTTTTCAACCTGTGTTGTTGAACTAAATCCATTCTTCGTCACAAGTGATGATCCGGTCGAGAATTTTGTCCTTGCGTTGATATTGGAGCAGATTAGTGCAAGCTCGATTACGTCAGTCCTTGTTTGCGTAGCTCATGCGGCACCCAATGATGGAACCTGTACGTCACGTCTGTTTGATGCATAGCGCTACTAATGGACATGGCACTAACGTCTGGCTCCTTAGCAAGCTCTCTAGCGGTTGCGTACTGATTCTTGCATACGAGCCTCATCAACATCAACAAGCCGGGCAAAGTGCTCTGTTTCTTGAATGTCATAGTCCTTGTTTTTGAACTTTCGGTATCAAACCTTCATAGTGTCATATGATACAACGTTAGTACCTAAAAGCTGTACACGTGATTTGGGGACATTTTGTAGCTTACGTTCTGCAACAGAACTGGAAGTAAATGATAGTTCTAATCTGGTAGCGTGATAGTTCCATTTCAAAAACCTTCTACGCTAACGTTCTAAGGCAAGTCTCTTTCTTTCAAATGCCAAATATTATTTTACAAAATATGATTAAACACGCCAACGCGAACTGTTTGCGCAGGCGATATCTGCGGTAGTGGGGAACTTTAGTTAAAACCTGGTATTTACTGAAAATATAAAAGGAAAAGTAAACTGCGTGGGATAATAGCAATGATTACGTATGATATCATAGCATTGTGGAATGTTTTTTTATCTATAACTATACATAGTTTAATTGCATGTATTCCGGAATAGATAAACAACATTCAGTCAACCGTGTTATAAGTAAATTGCTTAATCTTAAAAGTAATTCAAGTGTATAAATAAATAGCAATGTTCCGTTTCACATTTACTCTTATGGAAATACGAAAGTAGTGTAAACAAAAACAAGAAGTGCTTTATAAGGTGAGGTAGAAATGTAGAAAATGATAAATTTTCGTTACCAAATGAACTTATTTTCCTGATTAAACTGCTCGAAAATGCAGAAAATATTTTTTTGTTAATTGCAATAGGAGTTATTATGCTTTCCTGTGTTTTTTTAACTGTCATCAGATTAAATTTGATTTTGTGTTACTTTCCAGTGTTACTCTAGTTAATCTTGAGTCGACTGCATAAGAAACCTTTAATGATTACATTGTATATTATAAGGTATTTCTCACACCCTCTTAGCATGCCTTCGTGGTGTAATAGTCAGCACACTCGGCGCGTATTCGAGAGGTTCGAGGTTGGAGTCCCGGCGAAGGCGTTGCTTATTTTTCATGACTCCTGCTTAAAAAAATCTTAATGTCTCTGCAATATTATATATTTACATTATATATTTAAACTCATTAAAACATAACTAAACTGAGCTCAGTCGGAATCTGGGAATCGTGTCAAACGTTAGATTTTATATCTGCGGCAAATTCTTCTAGCAACAATAAACATTTTTCATAAAATTATTTACCTTATTTCGAGAAATGTCATTCGAAGTACGTATACATCAGCATCTAAGTTCATGAAGCAACGAATAAAAACTTGTTTAATGAAAAATGTCTTCAGTAATTCATTTGATGGATTTATGTATCACTTTCTTAACACGTGGTGATATTAGCTTGGAATAACGCGAACAGGGTAATAAGAATTCAATAAGATTTTCAAAAATGGGCTAGAGGTTACGGCTTTTGTCTCTGTGTAGGAAGCATTTTGCTATCGTATGTATCTTTGGTTTGAATTCCTGTTTAAGAAAAATATAAATCTGTTTGACGAAATAAATGAACAAAAATGCGAGATTTGCGAGGATTAATTTCTTTCAGCCTTTCTTAATATCAGAAATATCTGAAACGAAAACTAAATATTTTAATTAAGTAAATGAAAAGACTCTAAAATTTAGCTATTAGAATTAGCGTATATAAAATACGCCGTACTATTTATTTCTACTGTTTATTGTTTCGAATATCTGACAGTACACTGCGCAGAAAAAAAAAGACAGTTCTATATCTCCCGTTCTCCCGGGTCAATTGGCGAAGTTCAGCTTGCGCTTTTCATGTCTCGAAAGCACGACTTAGGATACTTATATATAGCATTTTTCTAATATAGGTATTTTGACTCAAAACCAGACTTTTTTTTAAATGAAGTGCCAATTTTTTTCCATATTTCGATTCTGTCACTCAAATTATATCAAAATGCAAAGTTTTGTAAAAATCGCACGAGTAGGTTTTAAAAAAATCTCTCAAAATTTTAGATCCTCAGTGTTAATTGAATTTGATATACGTTTATTGCTATCTCTTTTTTATTAAACTTACTTGATTCCTTCTTGCAAAATTCGAAATTCGGGCTTAATCCAAATATAATGCGCACATTTTTTTTATGATTTATTTTTAAAATTTGGATTTTTAAATAAATTTTATAAATTTTCGAAAAATGTTTGTATTATTAACCTATAAAAGCTTTAACACCATCTTAAAATACATCTATTTCTAGGCGTTTCTTGCAACAAATTAGGGATTTTATTCAAAATTTCCTAAGATAACGTGAATTCACATATCAGCGCGTTTTGAAATTTGGCATATTCGTTAAAAGCGATAATAACACCAAATGTGGTTTACGCACATTCTTAAAATTATTTGAAAGTAATGAACGTGATCTTTTTTCCACTCTTGTACAATAGGAAAAAGGAAAGGAAAATAGGTAGCTATAAATTAAGAAGTTCGCCAAGTGAACAATTCTTGGCGCAAACTGAAAAAATTGCGCCAAGATAAATTTTTAAATTTCTCCTTAAATTTCGCACCAAATTTTACAAAAATTGAATATTTAGGCATAATTTTAGACGTAGAATCGAAATATGGAAAAACATAGCATGTCATTTCAGAAAAAGTTGAATATTATGTCAAAATACCTATATTGAAATAATGCTTTATATAAATCTAATGTGCTTTCGAGACATAAAAATCTCTATTTGAATTTCGTTAATTGGACCAGTAGAATGGGAGATATAGAATTGTCTTTTTCTAGTCCAAAGGGGCTTTGTACTGTAGGACTATAGTTTTCGTTTTGTGATTTTGCGTCGAATCACTCTGAATGTCCGTTTCACTTTTCGAATTGTTGCCACCAGATATTATCGCCCTGTATTATATTTGAAGAAATTAAATGAAGAATCTGCATAAATGTATGTATGTTTCTCGCATTGTGATAAAACAACGGTACCTAGAGCCACCAAATTTTGAATAACGTAATCCTCCACCGAATATGGGATTTGTTTTGTTATCGATTTCATATTTTGTAAAACTTTAAGGAATTTTGGATTAACAAACTCAAGAATTTCCAAGCAAGCAATGGCAACGTCGTACAGAAAGAAGATTTTTATCTCCAGCGCCTGAGACCGTGTATCGGAAATTCTAAAGATATGCTGAATTTAAAATTATTTTGCGATATTGCTCTTGAACTGAATTTTATGGTTTAAGTGCGAAGAACATGGTATTTAATAAATAAAGGTCACGCACAAAATGTTAAAAACTCCCCTTTGGACGTAATTTAGAATCTGAAACCTTTCAGATCCCCCCCCGCAGTGTACGTTTTGCGAAGACAGACCAGCCCAGTCGTATGCCTAGGTCCATGTATAACTTTAAGTCATATGCATGTGTAGTCCATGTGTATCCATAGTCATGTCCATGTGTAGTCTTTTACTGTCTTTAAGAAAGCTGGTCTAGAATATCATGATAGAAAGCTACTAACGCCGTGTGGTAAAATGAGAAACATTGCTGTTGAAGAAAGGGCACTGTCAGATCCTGAATCTTGATATTGCAATTTTTTATATATTGCAGGAAGCATTCCAATTTTTGCTCCTTCTTTCATTATTTATTATTTCATTCTTATTTCTTTTTTTTATTTTCATTCTTATTCTCATTCTTTCATTATTTGTCATGTCTATGCGCATGCGACTGATTTGAAGTCAATGAACGTTTATTTCCTTATTAATTAGTTACAATTAAACACTTCAGAGCTTAGTAAAGAATTGATTTTGTGTGAAGTTCTTATTAGACCATCTCTTTTACATGTTGGTAAACGGGAAACTTACCTAACTTGTTTCGAAGTCAAGAAGTTAATTCAGGTGCAAATATCAGTATCCCATTCTTTTAGCCAACGGGTTTTATATGCTTCTAAATGTATATTTTTAAATTAGAGTAATTCTAAATTTAGCAATGAGTTATCTGTAAGTGTTATCTGTGTTGCTGTTTGTGTGTCTCTCCTTTTGATTAATATATTCATTTTACTTCCTTATTTCCTGCGTATTATTAATATTCTATATACTTTTTCTCAGTAAAAATGTGTTTATTGTTTCACATAAAAAACGTTCAGAAGAATGCTAAATTTGTGTACTTCTTTATTTAAAATAAAAGTCTAAATAATTATTTCAAACCTTATTCAGCTGGTTGTGGTTCTTTAGAATATGCTGCGTGTAGGCATTGTTTTTGAATAAAAGAATTTCACTGTCTATTTTTTTCATTTTAAAATGAATTAATTTTTAGTTCGAAAATTTGAAACAAAAGGTCATTTCAGGAAGAGAAATATTTTCATTTTAAAAAGATAAATTCTTTTTGCCTAACTAATTGCAAAATAAAATTTTAAAAAGGAAATTATAAATTCGCATTTAAATAAATTAATAGCTGTGTTAATTCATCATAACAACGTATTCTAAATTTGGTTTTGCGTACTTGATCCACGAACAAAAAAGTACACAATATCCATTTTAAGAGTTTTGAAATCTGGCATCATACTTAAAAGTTTTAGCTTTCATAAAATTTGACAACACAGAATATTTTTAGAAATTTCTTTTTAACATGAGATGTGATTTATTAATTTTTAGCAAATTTACTTTCTTAAAGTATTAATTATATTGAAGATATCTTTCTAATGGCATGCAACTTCAGAAATTTAATTTTACATTAATTTAAAATATAAAATTTGGTTTACTAATATAATTATGTAGTAGCTTTGTTTATATTTGCTTATCAAAATGAATATTTGATTAAAACGTAAAATAGGGTTATATGATCCCACTGATCTTGACATGTATCATTCTTTCTCTTTCTTGCTAGCGGTGAGACACCAGAGTACCCGGCTCGAAGACTCTACCTTCGTCGAATAGTGTCAGGTTTCGATGCTTAAAATAGTCCAAACTAATTAAAAACAGTACGAAGTCCTAAACTGATGATACGAAAAGAAACGTAAGATTTGTAGATGGAAGAGTGTGCAGCGCTGTCAAGCTGATTAACAGAGTACATACAATCAAAGTATCACAATTAAAGGTAAGTATGAATCAACAGGGCAACATAACAAATTTTAAACTAATGTAATCCTACTTAAAAAACAAAACCTAAACTGCCAATAAAATGCAGAAAAAGGATTAAATACCAAATGCCAACAAGAATCACAGCACAAAGTATAATATACCTCGAAATATACATCGCAAAGTACTGAAATTAAACTACTAGTTTTCCCTCCACTGAATATGTCTTCAAAAATATTTATCAACCGAAAGATTTTACGTACTGGAATTGGGACTGCCTTGATTTCCCCAAGGTTTTCGAAATAATTTTAATAACGTCAATGATGGAATATTCTATAAATAAGTTCTTAATTTCATCAAACACCTTAAATATGTGAGCAAGGGGAGAAGCAATGCTCTCCAAGCGGTTTTCATTTTTCTTTATCCAGGTTGTTATCCCCTTAGATGTACGAACTTAAGGTGTAGTTGCCGTAACTTTTTCTACAGCATTCTGTACCTGTTTTGTCGCAACGTCACCACGGGGTGAGGTTTACCTGAAAGTTACCTAATGCAGGAATGTTTTTTGGGGGCATTTCGAAACATTGGCTGCATGTTCGCCCCCACAATTGCAACAAATGAGCTTCTGAATCCATTTAGCCTGGCAGTCAGAATTTCTGTGAGGCAGTTCACAATTTGTGCACTTCGAAGCACGTTTGCACTCGTCCAAGGAATAGTAAAAAAAACTGAGAATTGTAGCACTCGGCCCCACCAGCTTTGAACTTGTATGGTTCTACTGATACAGTAAAATACATTAATTTTACCACATCATAAATGTTTCCAAAGCCTGGCTCATTTGCCAGCTGCACTTGAAACCGTGGCATAGAAAATCGAGTCCTAAATTTTATTATCTGGGCAACCTTTAGGATATTAAGTTCTTGCTTGAGAAATTCCTCCTTGATTTTGTCAACTGAACACTGATAACTACTTACAAGGGTTTAATTTCTTCTGGTACACCACATAATGCTGGACATTATTTTGGGTTAAGTATGAAGTTATGTTCCGATGATCGTCAATGCTGGCGGGGATAACTTTAAGAAACTTTCCAGAAATGCGTGCAGTAAATTCAGAGGATGTATCAGACGACAACTTTTTGACAAAGGTCATTTAATTTAGTCGGAGGAATAACCATAATCGCTTTCATTTCAACTGGGGGCTCCGCACTGTGCGAGGCAAAAATCGTATCTGACTTTCCATTTTCAATATTTGTACTAACATTGCCAGTTTCACAAATAACCATGTCATTACTTTTAGTATTAACTTTGTTGGAATCACTAAGTACATTACGTTTATTACTAACATCCAGGTCAAGAAATGTTTTGCTTAATTAGTTGCGGCTTGCAGTCTTCCTCAAGGAGGTAAAACCATCTTTATCCTGGATGCGTTTTTTTAGTAATATAGTTCTCTTTCATTCCAGTCTAATCACTTCCAAACATTTTTTTACATGTCCGCTTTAAAAACAGCTGCATTTTTAGTACCCTTGTCGGAGCCCTTAGAAACCTTACTCGAACTAGAAGGAATGACTACATTACTGGGGCGAGCAATATTTTCAGCATTTACATGAGCAACAGATAAATCAGCACTTTCTAAAGCATCAGAATCAATAATATTAGATAAATCAGACTTGTTATGAGCCCTAAAAAACTCACACTTAACTTCTAATGTTTTGAATCCCCGAGCTGATTTCCTAAACCTGCGTACATACCATATCCGAATGTAGGTTCGTATCCTTGTCGGGGTTATCCCTAAGATATTGGTCCATGGCAGTCATCAATTTGTCTTTGAATCCGAGAGAAGTTTGAAGAAATTCCACTGCGTTGATAAAGTCTGTTCTATCGAACACCTTTTTCACAAGTAAATCCTCTAACTGTTCATTCTTATCCGTTTCTGTAAAAGGCATCCTTGAAGAATCGAAGACCAAAACCGAATTATCCGAATCACTAACTACGTCCATAATAATGCATCCAAAATTCCCTTTATTGTTTAACCGTTTTCTTAAAAAAGAAAGCCGTTTATTTAAAGTTAAGTGTCTGAACTGCGTAGAACTATTTCGAACGAATAAGAAATAACAACACAAAACAATTCAGTTTGCATAGTGGGCAGGATTTCCATTTTTCCAATTTCGTTAGCTTCGTACGTGCTTATAAACAATTTATATAAAACTCCGTATTTTTACTTCCTTGTACGAAGTAAAGGAAGTATTGCAATCACTGAAAATTCCGGGTACCATATTTCAACAAAAATATCCATTTTGACCGCTATCGAATGCAATTTAACGATGTTTTTGCGTAACATCTGTACGTAAGGACAGAATAAAGGACTCTTTTTCCCAGAAAAATTATAAAACTTATTTAAAATGGATTCAGAAGAGACTTTTTTCGTGGTGTCTCTGCACGTACGTGCGTAAGTGCGTATGTATGTATGTATCTCGCAGAACTCAAAAACGAGTAGCCTCAGAAAGTTAGAATTTTGTATATAGGACTGCTTCAACATGTAGAAGTGAACCTCCCATTTTAGTTGCAATCGGACGCAGCAAAAGTGTATATATATATCCACTATTGTTATTCGGCTCATTAAGCTCAGTTTCCTTATTCTTATGTGTTTGTAAACTGAGCATTTTTTGCTCTAAAAATGTTTCAGTTATGTTGTTCTTCTCTTCTGGTTAAGGTTTTTATGCCTTTAGTTAACCTGCATGTTATAGTTGTAGAATTATCAACAATTTAAATGTTTTTTAAATGCGACTAAGCCTAATATTTTACCATATCAGCTATATTTGTTTACATTTGAAGCTTAACAGAATGATGGATTTGTTACCAATCTAAAGGAAGTAAGCTTCGCAACAACAAAGATAATGCCTTCTTTTATTATTGCGAATTAAATCATGCTTAATCCTTTCTGGAATTATGCTTTATTTATAGCTATTAAATTATCTTATACTATGGAAAGTACCCGATGCCAGTTTAGTTAGCTTGAGAGTAAATCATCTAACAACAGAGAGAACGATACCGCTAAAATCCTTCTCTAATAACGATGCAAAAAATACGATTCGGAATCGTACATTTTTCAGTCTGATGCGACATGAAACCCACATAAAAATTTTCGATAGAAAAATAAGCTAATTCTCACTCATTATAACAGAAACAATGGCACGCAGTTTTTAATGATTTTCCTCTTTCTAATCAAATGGTTGTAAAAGATCAAGTTCCATCCAATATTTCACGTATATTCAATTTTAGTCAATTAAATGTGGCAAAAATTTTATTATAGTTGATCAGAAATCAGTAACGCAAACAAACAAGCAAACAGAAACAGACATTCTACTGTGTAATGTATAGATTTTGTAAAATTTGCAAATTTTTTTATTAACAAACTCTAGGATTTCAAAGCGAGTAGTAGCAACACTTCTCGAAATAAAACATTTTTATCTCCAACGCGCGATATTGTTGCCACTCGGAAAAATGAATGCGAAAATTAGCGCTTTCAGAGTTTTTAATTAATATTTCGGCTGATTAAAGTCGTACGAAGATAGAAATAACCGAAATGGCTTCCCACGTATTTTTGGAATCGGGAATAATGTATTTAATATTTGGCAATGCTATTTTTGTTTCATCGTATAACTTAGAAATTTTTTATTAACAAATTCTAAGATATGAAAGCGAGCAGTGGCAACAACTTTCGAAATAAAGCAGATTTTTATCTCCAGCTTGCGAGTCTGTTGCCACTCGGAAAAATGAGGGTGAAAATTAACTTTTTTTTCAGTTTTTAATTAATATATCGGATATTATGTACTTTTGTTTTTGGAAAAAAGTGGGCG
Source organism: Stegodyphus mimosarum (assembly GCA_000611955.2). NCBI lineage: Eukaryota > Metazoa > Arthropoda > Arachnida > Araneae > Eresidae > Stegodyphus > Stegodyphus mimosarum. The sequence continues at coordinate 364,792 of KK117643.1, forward strand.
TCGACCTTTTCCAGGAACCACAAACGAATTGTAGAAAGCTTGGTGAGGAAGTAGCGACTGAGTTATTGGAGGACAAACACACAGACTTTCTTCTTTATATATATAGATATTGACTCAGCATAGAGCCCACAACAAATTAAGTCAGTTGTCACGCCTTCAGTGTCTTTTTGCCGAATTATTAATTACAATTTTTAAATTGTTAATAATTCTAAGTCCGGCTAATCCTATTTTTTTACCATAGTAGCCATATTTGTTTACATTTGAAACTTAGCAGAATAGTGGATTTTTTGCTAATCTAGAGAAATTAATCTTTGCATCAACAAAGGTAACGTCTCCTTTTATTATTGCGAATTAAATCATGCTTAATCTGTTCTGGAATTATCATTTAAGTTATTAAATTATCCCATATATTGACTCAGCATAGCGTCCACAACAGATTAAGTCAGTTTCTACGCCTTCAGTGTCTTTTTGCCGAGTGAGACCAAAAGTAAACTTTCAGTTTTGTGCACCAAAAAATCTGCCTTTTTGCCCGCTGGTCGAATTGCTTGTTTTTGCCTGGAAACTCTAATTTTAATTGTAAAAGGTAGCCCTTTAAATTATTTTTAACTGTATATATGTTTTACATTTTATGTTTTTCAATTTTTAATATATTTTGAGTTTTTATATATTTTTGCCATGTTGCGAAGTGAGAATTGAATTAATTGACTGAGAAATAAGAGTATATTTCTAATTAAATTTGAGGAAATAAGTTTATATAAAATGCGTGTAATTCAATATTCCTTACAAGGAAGTCATGTGGTGTACACATCAGATTTTTTTCTCTATGATTTCGTTTTTAATCCTTTCGATTTAAATATCTGCTTAGCTCAAATTAGTGATTAATTAGTAAATGTGCGATTTCAGTGAGTATTTCTTTGAGGAATACAAATATATGTATTTATTTATTTTTTTCAGTGCGTACTTTTTATTATAAATGTATATTATATATATATAGCAGCTTTAGCGCAAGTCTTGGCTTTTTTAATTTACTTTTAATTACTTTTATTTTGAAATTATATATATATAGTTACGTGCGTACGGGTTCGTTATATATTGAATGCACAAGTCGTTAAAAAGTTAACAAAAATTTATTCTTCCACAACAAATAAATTAAAATGCTGAAATATTTCTTCACAGATCTTCGCACAATATCACAATATCTCAAACGTTTAGCAAAAACTCAGTTCAAAACAGATAAAATAGTTCTATCTCACAGCGAAATCACTACAATCAATACAGCATTAAGTAAACAAACAGCAGTTCGCTTTTTACAGCTACAAGTATAACAGCAACAACAACAACTAACTAACTAACTGAGATGAGGTGTTTCACCTCGGCTTTTATAAGCTTTTTAATTATCAGTAGAACAATCACGATTTTTCTAGATTTTTCTGGATGGCAACAGTAATTACGAGATATTTATTTATTAAGCATTAAATGCACGCGCTCTTTTATTTTTATTGTTTTTTTTTTTTCGACGTAGCTTTCTCTTCAAAAATCGTCTGCGTTGCTAAGGCAACATGAAGCAAATCTAATTACAATTCTAAATAAATAGCCAAATAAATGTGAAATTCGTAACATTGCCCCCTTCCCAAGGACTGCACGTCCCGGGCAGTACAATCCCTGGACAGGAAGCCAAACTTACAACTAAAGCATCAGTGCTATAATAAACATTACTTTATAATAACAAAATAAACAATAATTCCAATAAGTTACTTTCAGCAAATTAAATTCTATCCAACGCTAAATACAATTCAAATACTATCAAATACTAAGTACAAATACTATCAAATACAAATGCTATTAAATACAAATACTTATCAAATACTAATACTTAACAAATACAAATCAAATACTAAATACAAATAGGACCATGGTCTTATACTATGTACATTATTATTTACAACTATATACACTACGTACTATGGCCATAGTAATGAACTAACCTGTCGTAATGAACGACTTTAGGTTTAGAGTTCGATGACTTACGGATCCGAACCACGACGTCGTTCAGCCTGTTTAGGACTGTGTAAGGACCATCCCAAGGTGATTGTAGTTTCGGAGAAAGTCCTTTTCGACGAGTCGGATTCCATAACCACACCTTGTCTCCTTCGTTGAAACGATGTCCAGTAGCTCTCGTGTCGTAGCGGGTCTTCATCTTCTCCGTCGCCAAGTTGACTCGCTCTCGTGCAAAGTTGTGCATCACTTCAAACCGGGCCTGGAGGTCTTGAATGTATTCCTCAGGCGATGAAGGCGCATCTGGAGGGCGACCAAACAAAAGATCACATGGCAGACGAAGGTCACGACCGAAGAGCATCTGAGATGGGGAATAGCCGGTAGTCTCGTGGACAGCACTGCGGTAAGCCAGTAAAAATAGTGGCAACTTCTTGTCCCAGTCCTGTTGGTTTCTGGAAACCACTAATGAGAGGTTATTGAGGATGGTTCGATTAAACCTCTCTACCATACCGTCCGACTGGGGATGTAAAGGCGTCGTTTGGGTTTTGTCAATGCCGAGTAGCTTGCAGAGTTCCTTGACTACAGCCGAGGTAAAATTCCTTCCCTGATCGGAATGTAACTGAAGAGGCACTCCGAATCTGGAAATCCAGTGCTGTATCATCATCTCTGCTACTGTGACAGCCTCTTGATCAGGAATAGGATACGCTTCAGGCCACTTGGTGAAGTAATCAATGGCAACGAGGATGTATTTGTTGCCATCAGCAGTTCGTGGCAGAGGTCCTAAGATGTCAAAGGCGATACGTTCAAAAGGTGCTCCTACATTGTAACGTTGCAGCTTCCCCCGGCTGCGTTTCTTCGGTCCTTTCCGACTTGCACAGGCATCGCAAGTTCGGCACCACTTTTGCACGTCATCCTTTGCATTATTCCAGTAGAAACGCTCCCGAACTCTCTGCAAGGTCTTCATTATTCCGAAGTGACCTCCTGCAGGGCTGCTATGTAGTTCTTTAAGGACGTCCGGGATTCGGGATCTTGGGAGTACCAGCTGCCATCGGAAAGTTTTTCCATCATCCGATTCGAATTTTCGGTACAAGACGCCGTTTCGAATATGGAGTGAGTCCCAGAGAGCCCAATATTGTTTTGTCGTGGGACTATAGCTCGAAATATCCTGCCAAGTAGGTTTTCTGTTTGAGGTCTCCATTAACTCAATTATGGGTTTAATATCACGGTCTTGTAGCTGGTCTTTCCTGATTTCCTTGTCAGTCCATGGATCTGGATCAGCCAATGTTGATGCTGTAATTTGCCGTGCGACTGGATTAACCAGTTGGTATTTAGCTTCGACCCTGGAACAATATCGGCAGTTTTCTGGGCAAGGTCTTCTAGACAAGGCGTCAGCGTTTCCGTGCGACTGTCCCTTGCGATGACGGATAGTGATGTCATATTCCTGGAGTCTCTGTATCCACCTGGCTATCTGACCCTCAGGATTCTTGAAATTTAAAAGCCAGGCCAATGATGCATGATCTGTGCGGAGCAGGAATTTTCTGCCGTATAGATAATGATGGAAATGTTCTACGGCTTTGACTATGGCGAGCAACTCTTTCCTGGTGACACAGTAATTCCTCTCCGGTTTAGATAGGCACTTGCTCCAGTAAGCCACTACACGTTCTTGGCCCTCTATTTCTTGGGACAGAACAGCGCCGACACTTTCATTACTCGCATCCGTGTCGAGAATAAATGGTCTGTCGAGCTGAGGATACGTCAGGATTGGAGCAGATGTTAAGGCTTCCTTCAGATTCTTAAATGCATCCTCACATTCTTTTGTCCACACGAACTTTTGCTTGCTCTCTGTCAGCTTGTGAAGGGGTCTCGCAATGGATGAAAAATCCTTCACGAATCTCCTATAGTAGGTGCAAAGCCCTAGAAAGCTTCTCAGCTGGTGGACATTTTCGGGACGTCTCCAGTCTTTAACTGCTGACACTTTTTCAGGATCCGTGCGCACACCTTCAGCAGAGATGACATGTCCGAGGTAAGTCACTTCCTGTCTGAATAATTTGCATTTAGCGGGACTCAACTTCAGATTGGCTTCTTTCAGTTTCTGAAGCACCTTTCTAAGATTTTCCAAATGTTCTTCGAAACTCTTCCCGACGATGATGATGTCATCCAGGTATATCAGACAGGCTTCGTATGAAAGACCTTTTAAAACAGTCTCCATTAGACGTTCGAATGTAGCCGGCGCATTACATAGTCCAAACGGCATCACCTTGAACTGCCAAAGTCCGTGTCCTGTAGTAAATGCCGTCTTTTCTCGGTCATCAGGATGTATTTCTACCTGCCAATATCCACTCTTTAAATCAAGTGTCGAGAACCACTTGCTTCCAGAAAGAGTATCCAGAATGTCGTCAATTCTAGGAAGAGGGTAACTGTCTTTCTTCGTAACCTCATTCAACCGGCGATAATCAACGCAAAATCTAGTTGACCCGTCTTTCTTCTTCACCAGGACGATGGGAGATGCCCAGGGACTTGCTGAAGGCTCGATGACATTGCTTTCTTGCATGTCCGTTAAAAGTGTTCGCACCTCTTCCTGTTTCGAAATCGGCAGACGTCTTGGATGTTGCTTGATTGGTGGATGATCACCAGTATCGATTCTATGCTGAGTTAAACTGGTTCGACCCACGTCAGAAGACGAGCGGGAGAAAACATCTTGAAGATCTTTAATGACACGCTCGGCAACATTCTTTTCCTCATCGTTTAATTGCGCATTCTGCAATAACTCCGATATAATGTTGTTTGAAGACACGGTTTTTGAGATGTTACTTTTTCTTTCAACGCTGGTTACTGGAGTACATTCTGCAACCACTTCACCTTTCTTAATAACTCTCGCCTTATCAGTTACATTGGCAACTCTCACCGGGATAACGGTCCCCGATAGGTCGACGAGTGCTGAGGCTATTAATACTCCTTTAGGGCTATTACAATTCTTGGGATATTCCATGACGCCGTAGCGGAAATTTCTATTTTCGGCTATGGATCCAGGAAGTAAAATTTCTGTTCTTGCCGGTATTGTGATATCGTCTTGAGCTATGATTTTGTGGATAGATTTCACTCCTTCATCATTAATCCCGAATAAAGTTATGTCCTCAGAGGCAGAATGCAGTTCGTTATTTTTAAAGTCCAAGGAAAAATTGTATTTCCTTAAAAAGTCCAATCCGAGTATGCAAGGGTCTGTAATTTCTGCTACATATGCCGTGTGATGGTAAGCGGCACTTCCAAAGGTGATGTTAACGTTTAATTTCCCTTCTATATTGATCTTCTCGCCGGACACAGTCTGGAGGGTAACGCAGGGCGGCGTCCAGATAAGTTTACCTTCGAGTTGTTGAGCCAAATCTTTTCGAATGATGGTAACATTGGCTCCCGTGTCGATCGTCATGTTACAAGGAATTCCATTGATTTGTCCCATGATGAAAATTCCGTTATTGCCGCCACTCACTGCAGAAATCTGAAGCGCTTTAAACTGGGGCTTTTCATTATCTGGCAACCTCCGCCCCGCGAGATGGCCACGAATTAGTTTCCCTCCTTCTTGAGAGGCGCGGTCTTAACATCCGTGCCCTGGGGTGTTCTGCAGTTTCTTCGAATGTGCCCTTCAGCGCCGCAGTTCCAGCACTTTACGAACGGTTTCTTGTCACCAGTATTCCGTGTCAAAGCATTCACCTTTCTGGTTAAATCGTCTAGGCGAGCAGTCATTGGATCCACTGGTTCTTGTATGTGAGCAGCTCTGATTGGGTGGCGGTCTCTACGAGTGGCTTGCTGTGCTGCCTCGAATTTCATGGCATACACCAGAGCACTTTTTAAGTCCTTCACATCAGCCATTCGCAGTGCTTTCTGTATTTCAGGATCCCGGATGCCGTCGATGAAGTATTGCAGGGACAGGATTTCTCTTGTTTCTGTCGGGCACTCCGAAAAGGCGAGGTGGGACAGCCTTTCAACATCCGTGGCGAGCTCCTGGAGTGTTTCCGTAGGCTTCTGTTGACGGGATTTTAACTGAAGCCTGCTATAATCTTTTAAACACTTCTCTCCAAAACGCAGCTCCAATGCGCCGGACAGAGCTTCGAAATCTAGCCTTTTGTTTTCGGGAAGAGTCTGAAGGATGTCCGCTGCGTCTGCTCTCAGAGAAGCCGCAAGGTGACAGGCCTTAGCTTGGGAATCCCATCCATTTGCTTCCGCAACTATAGAAAATTGTGTCTTATACACTTGCCAGGAGGTCTTCCCATCATATGTCGATAGCTTCAGAGAAGGATGCGCAGGCATGGCTAGGAATTTAAAAGTATCCGAATTGCTTCCTGCCGTCGCTACGAATTTCTTTAAAGTATCAACTTCTTTGGCAACTGCGGAAACTTTGTCATCAATTTGTTGTTCCACTGCAGAAACTCTTTCTTGAATTTGTCCTTTCACAGCAGAAACTCTGTAATCGATTTGTTGTTCTACGGCAGAAACTCTCTCTTCTATTTGTTCTTTGACAGAAGAAACTTTATTTTCAACCGCGTCTATTCTGCCTTCCATAGTCTCAAATTTATTTTCTATTATGCAAGTAATTTCCTTTTTCATTTCTTCTTGACTTGCTTTAACGGCTCTCATCTTTTCCTTGACCTTCTTGACCTTCATCCTTCTTGACCACCTTTCATCTCCTCTTTAATTGATTCTTGACCACCTTTCATCTCCTCTTTAACGGAGTTGACGGCCCCTTCCATCTTTTCTTGGAATGCAGCAAAAGCAGTGATAAGCTGTCTCAATTGTTCTTCCATTGCTCTCGTGAATGACATTCAAACCCCACTCCTGTCACCAAAAATTGTTACGTGCGTACGGGTTCGTTATATATTGAATGCACAAGTCGTAAAAAGTTAACAAAAATTTATTCTTTCCACAAGAAATAAATTAAAATGCTGAAATATTTCTTCACAAATCTTCGCACAATATCACAATATCTCAAACGTTTAGCAAAAACTCAGTTCAAAACAGATAAAATAGTTCTATCT
>KK117643.1:375836-390525 GCA_000611955.2 Stegodyphus mimosarum
AAAAAAAAAAAAAAAAAAAAGAAGAAGAAAGAAAGAAAAGAAAAACTAATGACTTTGCAAGTGGCGCCCGAACTAAAAAAAGTGGTGGACGAGGATTTTGCGATTGGGTCTCTTTATCCCGAGTAGCGGGGGAGTATGTAAGGTACTATTTTGTCTCTCCTTTCCTCATGCCTTCATGGTGTAATTGGTAGCATACTCGACGCGTATTCGAAAGGTTCAGGGTTCGAGTCCAGACGAGGGAATTGCACATTTCTTACATCATCTCTTGTTTCAAAAATTCTAATGACTCTACGAGTGTTAAAAACATGTATGCCGAAGGGTTTTATAATGCTGCTGTGATTATCTGTTTGTTAAATGTGATCTTATACTGTACTCAAGTAGAAGTAAAAATTTATATATCTATCGCTTTCATGTTTTTTTATTGTTATTGTTTCAATGAAAAGAAATATTTAATTTTTTTTTAAAAGTGTTAGAAAATTTTAATTTTATGAAAAATTCTAGATCTAGTGCAAAATTACTAACAGTGGTCACTAATTGACACAACACCTTGGGAATCCGAAATGGATCACAAATAACCATGTGTAGACACAACCATGTGTAGAACGCATCCAGCTATCTCGGTGATGTTCCCATAATAGTAGTACCACTGAGGATCCAAAGCATGTTGTGCAAGAATGAAGGAGCTTATAATTGCGGGGTAGTTAAAAATATGGCCAGGACTCAATGCCATTTGATTGTAGTTATTGCAGGGACGGTGGGATCTTGTGCCATATCTTTTTGTCTCCATGTTTAGTTTATGTTTAGAATTTTCGATACACAGTTCCGCGCGCTTTAGATAAAAAGGTTTTTCCCCCGTACAGTGTTGCCATTGCCGGCTTTTAAATCGTTTGAGTTTGTTCATCAAAAATTCGTTAAAATCTTTTAAAATATGATATAGATATTAAAACAAATTCCAAATTTTGGCTTCCAGATGCGCATATTTGGGTGGAAACGAACGTTATTTAAAATTGGATGGCTTTAAGTATCGTTGCTTTATCACATTTGGAGAAATATATATACATTTATGCAGACTCTTCCTTATTTAATTTATTTAAGTATAATATAGGGCAGTAATATTTGGTGGCAACTTTGGACAAAAAAATCTGAAAGGTTTCAGATTTTAAATTAAATCCAAAGTGACATTTTTGTAACATTTTGTGTGTTACCTTTATTTATTAAATATCACGTGTTTCGCAGTTAAACCACAAAAATTGAGTTAAAGAGCAATATTTAAGAGCAAAGAGCAATAAATAATTTTCAGCAAAGGGCAATAAATAATTTCCAGCAAAGAGCAATAAATAATTTTAAATTCAGCATATCTTTTGAATTTTCCATACACAGTCTCACGCGCTGGAGATAAAAATGTTTTTTCTGTACAACGTTGCCATTTGGTGGCAACAATTTGAAAAGTGAAACGGACATTCAGAATGATTCGTCGCAAGACGAAAACAACAGTCCTTCACGGACAAATCCCCTTTGGACTAATAAGTATAAAAATAAATGTTTTCCTTATGTATTTTTATGCATGAATCATTATTAAATCGTGACAATACATCTAAACAAATAATTTTAATGCTTATTTAAATAATATTAATTCTAGAACTCAGAATTACTAGTTGGCAGCGCGGCTAATGGCTTAAATGCCAAAAACTAGGCATTTGAAAATGATAAAACAAGATTGTCTTTTACTTAACTACGTGAAAGCTCAAATCAGTGATGTAAAACTTTCCATTATTAAATTTTAAAATCAAAATATCATGGAATAAATATCTGTTTCACAATAAGTGTCAGTTGTTGTTATCACAGCTGTTGATTCCGGAAATGTTTTTTAACAACGAAGCTTAGATTTGTAGCTTCAAATACTAAGCAATAAGATGATGAATGTCTTCGACATATCAATTATTTCTACTATGTAATTTTGAATGGCGTAAGTAATGTTGCTTTACTAATTCAGTTCTTTAAATAAAACTGTGGGAACCGACGAAAAGGACGCTCATTCCTTGCATTGCAAAATGTAAGTTTTAAGACACAGAAATACAAATAAAGCATTTCGGTATTAAGCCTATTTATAAGCAGTAGATCAATTATAATTCTCGGGTAGATCTTAATTTATCGTTATTCTGGAAATGTAACAAATCCTGAAATACGATTTCCAGTTAAGGAAATTTTCAATTCTCGGTTACAAATTCCCAATGCATCAAGCCCTGAATATTGCTATAATATTTATAAGAAAGTAACTTTTACTTTTACTTCAATGTTTCTTCAATGTACGCTGCGGGGAAGAAAATGGGACAGTTATATATCTCCTGTTTTACTGGGACAATTAACAAATTCAGCTTGCGTTTTTCATGTCTGGAAAGCGCGACTTAGGATATTGTTACGTGCGTACGGGTTCGTTATATATTGAATGCACAAGTCGTTAAAAAGTTTACAAAAATTTATTCTTTCCACAAGAAATAAATTAAAATGCTGAAATATTTCTTCACAGATCTTCGCACAATATCACAATATCTCAAACGTTTAGCAAAAACTCAGTTCAAAGCAGATACAATAATTCTATCTCACAGCGAAATCGCTACAATCAATACAGCATTAAGTAAACAAACAGCAGTTCGCTTTTTACAGCTACAAGTATAACAGCAACAACAACAACTACAACAACTGAGATGAGCTGTTTGAGTTCGGCTTTTATAAGCTTTTTAATTGTCAGTAGAACAATCTCAATTTTTCTAGATTTTTCTGGATGGCAACAGTAATTACGAGATATTTATTTATTAAGCATTAAATGCACGCGCTCTTTTATTTTTATTGTTATTTTTTTTTTCGACGTAGCTTTCTCTTCAAAAATCGTCTGCGTTGCTAAGGCAACATGAAGCAAATCTAATTACAATTCTAAATAAATAGCCAAATAAATGTGAAATTCGTAACAATATATATTATATTTATATATGGCATTGTTCTAATATTGGTATTTTGACACAAAATCGGACTTTTTCTAAAATAACATGCCAGATTTTTCCATTTTCGATTATACAATTCAAATTATGCCAAACTGCCCAGTTTAGTAAAAGTCACACGAGTAGGTTTTTAAAGAATTAGCTCTCAAACTTTTAGCTCCTTTATGTTAATTGAATTTGATATATATTTATTAATATCTCTTTTTTTATTAAACTTACTTGATTCCTTCTTCAAGAATTCGAAATTTAGGCTTAATCCAAATATATTTGCACATTTTTTTTTATGATTGAGTTTTAAAATTTCTATTTTTAAATATTTTTTAGAAATTTTTCGAAAACATTTTCGTATTATTAACTATAAAATTTTTAATATCATCTTAATGTAGATGTATTTCTAGGTACACCTGCAAAAATATTAAAAGTTTTTTTAATCAAAATTTTTCTAAGATATACGCGAATTTACATATTGGTGAATTTACATATTTTGAAATTTGGCATATTTGTTATAAACGATAATAATGTCAAATGTAGTTTACCCACTTTGTTAAAATTATTTGAAAGTATGAACGATGATTTTTTCCCGTTCGTGTACAGTGAAAAAAAGGAAATGAAAATAGGTTGTTATAAATTAAGAAGTTCGCCAAGTGAATTATTCTTGTCGCAAACTGAAAAAAAATGCGCCAAGATAAATGTTTGAATTTTTCCGTAAATTTCGCACCGAATATTACAAAATTTAATATTCAGGCATAAATAGAGACATAGAATCGAAATATGAAAAATAAATTGGCATGTCCTTTTCGAATAAGTTCGATTTTGTGTCAACATACCTGTATTAGAACAATGCTATATATAAATCTAATACATGTCGTATGTCGCGCTTTCGAGACATGCAAAACACTATTTGTATGTCGTCAATCGGCTCAGTAGAACGGCAGCTATAGAACTGTCTTTTTTGTTTTTCCGCAGTGTATATTACTGAAGATTTATCTCATGTTCAGCTGTGCTTTGCTTATTTTAATGATCTCTTAATTCTACTTGTTTAATTCTCTTAATTCTATCTTATAAATGAAGATATTTTTCTCATGCGCTTTTGGGGTAAGGAGTTGAGCATATCCATTTGACATTCGAAAGGCTCGGGTTCGGTTCTTAGGGAGGGCAGTGTTGATTTTTCAAGACTTCCTGCTTTGTAAAATGTATTGATTGTACATTGGCACCCGAACTAAATTGTCGCAGACAATAATTTGTCACAAATTTGATTTTACCAAATGAGTAATCGCTCTATAGTCGTCCATTAGGGAAGGTGTAAAGAAATTTTAAAAACATTTCTCTCATTTCCTTTCATTGTTCGATAGTAGTCAACATGTCCAAGTGATTGTTGGAAAAATTGATTCTTGGCGAGTGATTAATTTTCACTCCAAAAAGTGTTTAATTCAATAACATGTTTAAACTGTACTTCATGATATTCTTTATTGACAGCTGATGCAAAATGTAAACTCAGGGCAAGAAATATTTGCTTGAAATGTAATTATTGCTTTTCCCGTAGCATATGAAATAGCCATTAGCGTATATAATCGACATAAATGGTTATGACTGAAAAAATATGAACATTATCCGCAGGACGTTTGTAGTGCTATTAAGATCATATTCAAGCAAGGTGTACTTTATAAACATTTCGAAGGGGTTTCGGTCTTACCTGCAGCTATTACGAAAAGTTGCTACTTCGATGTTCTTATAAGAGGGAAGTAATCACATTTAAAGCTGTTACAGCCCATCGATCTTCATTCCGTTAAAATGAGGAGGATGTAGAGTCACTGGCGTTAAGTGTTTGAGCATTTGTTTTTCCTTTTTGTTGTGTTGTTTGCATGAATTTTTTATTCTTCTCGAAAAACATAAAAACTCGGTGGAGTTCCTAAATGAGTGTTTGAGCTACAAAACTTTTCACTCCATATCAAACAAGCAAAAAAATTTTTGACTGGCCTTTTTTTAATATGAACTGGAAAGGGACTTAGTTGAGAAATACTTCTGTAAGGCTCGACACGCAATATGGCAATTCTGTGTAACTTTGGTGTCAGTCTTTGCTAGACGCTGCATATTTACGGAGGTTAATTGCTGTCTGCATTTTCCCTGTCAAAATCTGCTGTTAATATTTATTACCTTGGCCCAGTGAAATGTACAAAATATGTGCTAGGAAGACGGTTTTAGAAATGAATTGTAAAATATTTATTGATTATTGTTTTTTTAATAAAATATGCACATTTTATTGATGAAAGAATTGTGCTATGATTTTTTTCACTCGAGACTATTCTTTTAAAAAGGAAGTACTATGTCGACTTTTCATGTAGTTTTTTAAGTCATTTGAATAAATTCCGTTTTATCCGTTTATGCCGTATATTTAAATCCAGTTTTTAGTATCTCGTGAGTTTGTTTGGTTATGTGTTGACGAGTTAAAAATGAAATTTCTGTAAGAGATTATTATTTGTAAGCTATTTCTAAGCAGTTGCCTCATGCATTGCTACGTTTTGTTTTAGAACTGCACTAGCTGGTTTGTCATTTACTAGCGTCAGAAATACGTTTTTCTGGGTTTTTCCTTTTTATTTAAGTTCCTGTTTGTTTTTAACATTTGGCATATAATATTTCAACCCAAAACGTAACGCATTAAAACATAAAAATATAAAAAGAAAATCTGAAAGGTTTCAGATTTTAAATTATGTCCAAAGGGGTGTTTTTTAAGCATGTTGTATGTTACTTTTATTTATTGAATATCATGTTCTTCGCATTTAAACCATAAAATTCAGTTAAAGAACAATATCGCAAAATAATTTTAAACCGAGCATATCTTTAGAATTTCCTACATACAGTTTCACGCGCCGCAGATAAAAATGTTTTTTTTCTGTACAGTGTTGCCATTGCCCGCTTTTAAATCCTCGAGTTTGTTCATCAAAAATTCGTTAAAGTTTTACAAAATATGAAATCGTTAATAAAACAAATTCCAAATTTCAAATTTGGGCTTCCAGATGCCTATATTCGCAGCAGGATGACGGCATTCAAACTTCGATGGCTTTAGGTACCGTCGTTTTATTACAATGCGAGAAATATGCGTACATTTATGCAGATTCTTCATTATTTAATTTCTTTAAATATAATAAAGGGCTGCAATATTTCGTAGCAACAGTTTGAAAAGTGATACAGACTTTGAATGTTTCCGACGCAAAATCGCAAAACGAAAACAATAGTCCTTCAGGGACAAAGCCCCTTTGGACTAATAATAGATTGCAATTGTTTTCAATCTACCTCGGTAACATTACTGCTGAAATAAAGCATGTTATATGAATTGTTAAAGCTCCCTGGTACTAATAAATGTTATGCTACTCTGGTAAGTGATACGATTCTTCCGCAATTTTGTCATTTATGTGTATGCTATGAATGCGAAAAAATGTAATAACATCTATTACTTTGTAGGGATTTATATTTATTTTAATTGAAGCGTTAAATTTAATTTGATGCTTACTTTCCTATAAGGCTTCATATTCCTAATTGTCAATGCCAGACTATTGAAATTTGGTAGCACGAGTGAGGTAATTCAAATTCTACCTTCAGGAGAAAAGGTTTAAATACCGAGTTCTATACTTTTATAGCGTGAGCTTTGCATTTATTGCTGGTTAACGTGGTGTAACAGCTATTACTTTGCTGCCACTAGATATTTGACGTTGTTTTAGAAAACAGGATTATCTGAGCCCTATAGCCTAATTCTACTACTTGTTAATATCGTCGAATTTTCAGTTTAGTTTGTAAGGTTTGTCCTAAGTTTTTACAGTTAATGCCACTTTCCTATCCTTTCTATTTTCAACTTACAATTTCCTACCAGAATGTGTTTTCAGAACGGCGTTTAATATAAATAAGTTAGAGTAATATTTAAGTCGAAGTTTCACTGACTTCGTTAGACAGCCAAAGTTTCTGACTAGCGCGCGTTTGCTTGCCTTTTGGGTACGTCTCTCACTAAGCTATTACTACGCTCGGCCGTACTTCAGGCCCTTGATAGCTTCACGTAATTCATTGAGATTTAGGGACCAACTACTTATAATCTTGATAGCTTCGGCCATATCTTTTTAGCTAAGCATTCGTTAAACTTTAATTCTTATTACTTGAGTTCAAGCCCAAGTGGAGGCTTTGCTGTACGCTTTGAGATAGGAGCCGACTGTGTTAATCCTCATTTTGAGAAATAAAGGGTAATTAACCCTTCTTGAGTCTTACGTCTCTTTTTACACACTGAAGCGATTATTCGCTTATCGGTGTAAAATTTAACTATTAAATATAAGGGTGGAACCCCACAAGTTTTTTTTTTTTTATTTCAGTTACCGCCCGAGTGAGGCGTAGTGTGTTAGCGTCAAGTGGACGCATTGTAAATTATAAGAGTTAATAAAGGGTTCTTTTTACCTTTCTCTTGTGTGGTTTCGACACGTAATTCAGCTGTTTCATTAGAAGATAGACCGGGAGGGTCTTACAACTTTTCACATGAATACATCACATTAAAAGATTATTTTCTAAAATTCTTTGTTTCTCACCTGAATTTTTTCTCAAATGAAAATATGTAGAGGGTATTTACACATGTTTAGAACAATTTGGTTAAAAACTTTAAGAAAAATTTTTGTTATAAAAGTTTTTGGCAACATCTTATTATTTGAAATGAGAAATATCGTTTGCTACTTTTATTTTTCTTTCAAAATGTCGCATGTGAACAAGCTGCGGATGGAAGGATAAATTTTTGCGCTTTCTGAAGAGAAATATTGCTATTTTATAATTCATAAACGTTGTGAAATGCATGATGTTAAACTTTCTGAGTGCAAAATAAGAAACATCATTAATCGAAAAGGAAAGAACCGTCAGTCATTACATCTACATAGAAAGAAAACTCCAAACTAATACCCAAAAAAGGTACGTACTGTTTCTAAATCCCTGATAATAAGAAAATCCGCTGGCACAGACCTCACTTGAAAAGTATTTAAATATCCCTGTAGCAACAATAAATAAAATAATAAACAAAGATTTACGACTTAAAAAGGCTAATAAATATAATGGTCACCAGTTTTTTCCCAGGCATGTGGCTCAACTCAGAACAATTTGTACAGCTCTGTATGAAAAATATTTAGCTCATGATTAATGGAAATGAATTGTAATCCTTGATGAAATATGAGTTCACCTAAATGACTGACGCAAAAAAGGGTACATTTATTATTGCAAAAGAAGAGGCAAAGAAATGTACAAACGTGGTTCCGTCCATGCAAAGGAAGTTTAGGTAATGGGTGTTGTGATTATTATAGTATTACTACAACGGGAAATTAAAAATGACAAAAGTAGAAATAAATGTTAGCATCAACTCAACATACTATCAACAGAAACTTTTATGTCCGATTTTTACCGAAGGAATTCCATTTCTTTATCCCAATGGCTTCCAAAAAATGAAACTTGTACCGAGACAAAGCAACAAGTTATACTTCGGGAAGTAGCCCTGCATTCCTTGAAAAAATGAAGACCCATATAGGTATTAAATTTATACCTTTTCAACATATTCTTGCGAAGTCCTCTGAAGTTTAACCTACGCACTAGTGTGCTTTTGTTGTCTTGATAGGAGCTCTTTCTATACGCATACCCACCAGATAGAGTCTGAAACGTAATGGAAGTTGAATAGAAATCAATACCCCTGCAAATTTTACGAAACGTTCTTCTGTTATGGGTATTACGATGCAGACTTAACAGTTCAGAAAAATGGTTATGTGATCGAACATTAAAATTTAAATAAAAATTTTTAAACATTAATTAAATGGCCTGAAAATTGTTCTTAAATTGTACAAAGACTCTCTATACCACTTCTTTCTGAGACTTAAAGATGTTTTCACTGTTCGCCTACAGGTGTCAACGAAACTTAAAACAGCTTTTTGTTCATTTTTATTTTCATCATCATCTTCCTCTTTATTTTTTTAGACTCAGACTGAAAACTACATGAAAATCCATACGATTAACAAGAATAAATTGATGAAAACGAGGAGAAATAAACTTTTTGTAACCTGCAAGGGAAATAAAATTGCAAAGTAACGCCAAATTATTTGAATGTGGAACTGAGAGCCATGTGAAGTTTTAAGGCAGAAGTTTCCTTCAGATTTACAGTGTGTACAGAAGATAATGTAATTAAAAATATATCAAAAACATGAAGGATTTTACATTACGCCCAAAAGGGCGTTTTTTTAACTTTTTGTGTACTAACTGTATTTGTTAAATACCATGTTCTTCGCACTTAAACCATAAAATTCAATCCAATAGCAGTATAGCAAAATCATTTTAAAATGATTATATCTTTAGAATTTCCGATACACAGTCTCGCGCGCTGCAGATATTTTTTTTCGGATAGGGTTGCCATTATTCGCTTTTGAATCGTTAAGTTTGTTAATCAAAAATTCATTAAAGTGTTACAATATATGAAATCCATAATAAAACAAATTCCAAATTAGGGTTTCCAGATGGGCATATTCGGTAGAGGATTACGTTATTAAAAATTTGGTGGCTCTAGGTACCGTTGTTTTATCACAATGTTAGAAACATACATACATTTATGCAGATTCTTCATTATATAATTTCTTTAAATATAACATAGGGCGAGAGTATTTGGTTCCAAAAATATGAAAAGTGAAAAGAGCATTTTACGTTTTTAACGCAAAATGCCTAAACGAAATTAATAGCCCTTCTGGGCTAATGCCCTTTGAGCTAGTAATAAATACGTACAAACATTTTTTTCCCAAAACGAGCCATGCGGGAAGTGCTGCGAAGGGAACAGAATTTAAAAACAATTAATGTAGTTTAACGATATTTCAGGGGAAAATGGCGGAATAATAAATTATTACTGATATGGAACTTCATTCGGAATTCAATTTAGCAAAAAGTTCATAGGATTAAACTATCTTTGGGAGAACGTTAGACAAAGGTTCTACTGTAATAAATAAGAAATTTGAAATGTTCGAAAATCAGCAGAATGCAACACCTGAATGTCAGTTGCGTAAACATGGTAGGTTAAATAATTCCAATCGAATGGCATTCTGCAGAATTGCTAAAAACTTGAGTAACTTTCAGCGAATAGTGCCTGAGAAATACTTTAAAATGACGAAATTTACGTATTAAACGATTTTATTCACGTTGCCAATGGAAAACCACGAAGAAATAGAGAAAATAGTATTAAATGCATTTGTTTAAACAAAGTCTATACATGTTTCAAAACAAAAGATTTTCCGCACTTAATGTGATAATCAGTACTTTAAATCTGCTGAATTTTGTAAACATTCGCTTAATTAAAATGTAGTCATAGCTTCTTTTAATGTTTCATTTATTTGACGGTGGAGGGTTCATTAAAAGTGGTTTAGAATGTAAGGCGTAATTATGCATTCAGAACTTTTAAATCATCTGCGCTCTTTGTTTAAATATTCCTTTTGAAACCATAAATGTGTTATAAAATACGTTTTCGCATTCGTATAATTATTTCTTCTGTTTTTTCTTATATCCGTACATTACGTTAAAAGCAGTTTTATTAATTCAACACAACGAAATGTATTTTCCTTATTTATTTTGTGGGAAAATATTCCTTTCCATAATTGATAAGCGGAATGTTTCTTTCCCTGTTTCAAATTCCGTTTGACGTAAATATTTTTTAACGACTTTCGTCTTCTTATTTTGAGAACAAAACGGCAGCTCAGAATTCTGATTTTCGTATGTTTCTTTTTCAGGTTTGAAATTGTTTCCTTACTTTCTTTTCTGTTTTGTAAATCTCAATTATTGCCTGACGTGACAGTTTCCTCAATATAAATAAATAATTCTGAAATGTGAAAAAAAGTCAAGTGACATTTCTGTGTTTGTTTTAAAATGTAGTTTATTTTAATATTTATATTTAGGAACAGAAAACAAATTTAACCTCGTAAACTCTGAAAGTATTGAAGAATGCTATAATGTTTAGTTTTATGCATATAAACGCTAAAAGCATTTGATGGATTAAAGTTTCCTGGAATATGAGAAATAAACTTTTATTTACATTTTTTTTGCGTACTACATTTTTTTTTGTTTTTGTTATACTTATTGTTAGAAATGTAATAAAGATATCAAAAGAGCATTACGCCCCACTTCTGAGTGTTCATAAACTTGGCTTTGTTGTTCTAGGATTTTCCTATTTTCGAATTCAAATACTTTACATCATCTCAATTCTAAACTTTTGTTTAATCGGGAAAACGTAGAATTATACTTCTGTTGAAATAGGAGATAAACTGTCGTTTTTCGAATAAAAACTATACACGTAGGGATATCTAAAAATAACGGAAATTATGTTTAAGCCGTTATAATATACTTAATACTTGCATTATATATCCTTTAAAGTCCCATCTACATCAATACAACTATGCCAATGTTTTGTCCACTGCTGAGAATTTGAAAACCATTCTGGAATTTCTGATGCGGAATATTAATCAAGGTCCACAGCATATTTTCTTGCATGTCATCCACATCACTAATTGTTTTTAATCCAGTGGGTTTTTAGAGCTTTTTTTTTACCAAATAGAAAAGGTCTCACTGAGCAAGTTAGTAAGTAGCTTGTCACAAAAGCATCATGATGTTCTTCCACAAGAATAGTCGAAACGAAGAGTTTTCTCAGAAACTTGGCCAGTGATCTTTCGACGATCTTTATAAATAACCTGTTGTACTTTTTCTTCAATGTTTTCCTCACTTCTCTTCGTTAGTGGATATCTAATACAACTTGGATATTTGGATACTTGGACCTTCGGCTTTAGGTCCAAAGGGGCCTGAAGAACTATTCTTTCCGTTTTGCAATTTTGCGTCGGAAACGTTGTCAGGACTGAGTGTTCGGTGCATACTCTTGGCGAACATATTCGTGAATTAAACTAAGTCCTGATCTTGAACAGGGAGCTGAATGCAGCTATGTTCTGTGGTAGAAAACTGTGGTTAAGTGGTAGAAAAACTACACGTAAGAAGGATTTAAATTCCTCTTTTATTAAACCACAATTATATACAGCCACTTCCCAACTCGGGAGGAATACAGAAAATAATGACCGCACTTGGGTCTAAACCGAACAATCAAATAATTTAAATTAATTTGAAATTAAGTAGTCGTTGCTCACAGAGCTATAAACGCGAGGTTGACCTCTATGCTAAATGGTGCGTAGCAAGGTTTAACTAATACTAACGCATTTAGATTTACTTCAATAAGTAATAGAGTAACAGCGCTAAGGCTTAGAATTTAAATACTAGCTGGTCAGGCGAACGTCGAACAGAGCAGCACTGGTCTGAGACTAAAAGCTCTCTCACACTCCTATCGCTTAAATAGAAACTTAACTCCACTTCAAATTAGCATAAAGCTGAAACGCGCGCTTATTCTAACGGGAAGTTGAAATAAGAATAGATAGGAAAGGCAAATTAAAATAAAACTTTGTTAGTTTAAACTAAAACCTTACAACATTAAATGTCGGTTCACTTTCCAAACTGTTGCCACCAAATATTACAGCCCTGTATTATATTTAAAGAAATTAAATAATGAAGAATGTGCATAAATGTATGCATGTTTCTCGCATTATGATAAAACGACGGTATCTGGAGCCATCGAATTATGAATGACGTAAGCCTACTGCAAATACGGGCATCTGGAAGCCAACATTTGAAATTTGGAATTTGTTTTATTATCGATTTCGTATTTTGTATAACTTTAACGAATTTTTGATTAACAAACTCAAGGATTTCAAAGCGAGCAATGGCAACGTTGTACCGAAAATACATTTTTATCTCCAGCGCGTAAGAGTGTGTATAGGAAATTCAAAAGATATGCTCAGTTTAAAATTATGTTGCGATATTGTTCTTTAACTGAATTTTATGGTTTAAGTGCGATGAATTTATATTATTTATTAAATTATTATTTAAAAAATAGAGGTAACACACAAAATGTTAAAAAAACATCTCTTTGGACGTTCTTTCAGAACCTTTCAGATTTTTAGTCCAAAGGCGCTTTGCCCTTCAAGGACTATTGTTTTCGTTTTGGGATTTTGAAAAAGAACATAAAAAAGAACAGAAACGTGAAAAGTCTTAATTGAATCACTTTTCAAACTGTTGTCAAAGAATATTGCAGCTGTGTATTATATTTAAAGAAATTAAATAATGAAGAATCTGCATAAACGTATGCATATTTCTCCAAATGTGATAAAACAACGGTACCTAGAGCCATCCAATTTTAAATAACGTACGTTTCCACCCAAATAGGCGCATATGGAAGCCCGAATTTGGAATTTGTTTTATTATCTATTTCATATTTTGTAAAATTTTAACGAATTTTTGATGAACAAACTCAAGCGATTTAAAAGCCGGCAATGGCAACACTGTACGGGGGAAAAAAACCTTTCTATTAGCGCGCGGAACTGTGTATCGGAAATTCTAAAGGTATACTAATTTTAAAATTATTTTGCAGTATTGCTGTTGAACTGAATTTTGTGGTTTAAGTGCGAAGAACATGATATTTAATAAATAAAGGTAACACACAGAATGTTAAAAAAATACTCCTTTGGATTTTATTTTTGAGGGGGGAGGGCTGTTGAATGTTTCTTATACGAAATAAAATTTTCAGGCCAGTTTATGTAAGGTCTGTTTACTTCATGGGGATTCGCAATTTGTGTTCATGGAGTAGAATTTTCATCAGACAGTAAAAAATTATTTTACTAATGTTTCTTTGTCTCGCTTAGAAAACATTTCTTTACTGTAAGAAGATATAAAAATGTCTTCTTGCATTTGTTTCCCCTAACAGCCTATTCAACTGAACTGCGCTGGTTAAGTTAAGTGAACATGCTAACCTGAAACAATTAAGAATTCCGACAGTTTGATAAATCATGACCAGTAAGGTCTATTCATCAGTAAAGCAAGTCTCTGGCATTCTTCGCCTGTAGAGGGGAAAAGAGTTTTTGGAGAACTAAATTGTTAGACTGACTGCACGCAAACGTGTACAACATCAAGTACATGACTTTTATCCTTGCGTTCACACACTCATTCTTTTGTGCAGCTTATGAAATTTTGATTCCCTTCCTGCGGCTCACACGTGACATTGATCCAAATTCTTTCTTTTCCTGGTCTGTGCCCTAAATGTTTAAAGACCTCCTCAAATTACTCTCTTTGACACTCATCTATCTCAAGAAATCACTACGTTCGCTGTTAGCTCTTAACTGTATTTTTACTGTGAACTTGTTGAAACGATTTCTCCTATAGAGCAAGATTTGCTATTATTATCAGCTCCAAATAAATTGATTTTAGCGAGTCATGTGGAGGGTATAGTTAGTTATGTGTAGTAATTAATATATTCTAGATATAAATGCAGTTTGCCTTAAAATTTGTAATCAATTTGAAATGATCATGAAACCTCGTAGAGTCATCAGGATTTTTTCGGAGCGGGAAATATGAAATATCAGGTATGTGTCCTCTTTCGGATTCGAACACGAGAGCACGCAATGAAAGGTAGTCAAAATTCCTTATATTCTTCCCATTTTAATGTGCGACTGGGGAGAGGGGAGCAATACTAAGTCGGCCAAATACAAATGTTGATGAATTATGGTCCATTACATTTTAGTCGAGCGCCATTGTACAGCCAGTTTTATTTGAAACATTTTCGCATGTTT
>KK117643.1:390810-409013 GCA_000611955.2 Stegodyphus mimosarum
TTCTGATATAGGTATTTTGACACAAAGTCAGGCATTTTCTGTAATGGCATGCCAATTATTTCCATATTTCGATTCTACAACTCAAATTATGCCTAAATATTAAATTTTGTTACTTTTGGTGAAATATTTGTGTAGTAGGATGAAAGTAAAAATTTTATAGGTTATAATTAAAGATTCTTTTCGAAAATTTTGTGAAAGGAAGAATCAAATAAGTTTAATAAAAAAAGAGAGATTAATAAATATATACCGAATTCAATTAACATGGAGGAGCTAAAGTTTTGAAAGCTCATTTTTTATAATAATTTAAATCGTAGAATTGAAATATGGAAAAAAATTGGCGTGCGGTTTCAGAAAAAGTCTGATTTTGGGGCAAAATACCTATTAGAACAATGCAATATATAAATCTAATACATATCCTAGGTCGCGCTGTCGGGACATGAAAAACGCAAATTGAATTTCGTCAAGCGGCCCAGTAGAAAGGGAGATATAGAATTGTCCCCCCCCCTTTTTTTATCGCTGTGTTCATGGTCACAAACTGTCCCCCAATACACTGTGTATACCCAAAACATATATACACAAAATATTGTGTATATATATTTAATCTTTAAACCATTCTTTCTTCTATAACGTTTAGTACTAACGTATAAATTGCATTTGCAATACTTAATCGGTACTACACCATGTCCACCTTCATCTAGAACATGCCTCGTGATTGGTAAACTGGGGCGACATGAGCATCCGGCATCGAACGCCGAAATTCAGCGCCTAGTCTCTCCTTATGCTACCACTTGTACCATATGTTTCCAGTTGTAGCGGATAGCATAAACATAAAATATAAAAGAATAAAAAATCTGAAAGGATTCAGATTTTAGATTACGTCCAAAGGGGGTTTTTGTACCGTGACCATTATAAAAAGAAATTAATGACATGACAATGTGCTAAACGAAACACAAACATAAAACTAAACCCAATACAAACACAAAAAACAACCCAATACAATTCCCATAACCAACCCAATACAATTCCAATAGCCAATCCAAGACAATTCCAATAGCTAAAGCAATACAATTCCGATAGCCAACCCAATACAATTCCAATAGCCAATCCAAGACAACTCCAATAGCTAAACCAATACAATTCCAATAGCCAACCCAATACAATTCCCATAACCAACCCAATACAATTCCAATAGCCAATCCAAGACAATTCCAATAGCTAAACCTATACAATTCCAATAGCCAACCGAATACAATTCCAATATGCAACAAAGAAAAATAAGCAGTAAATTGAAAAATGAAACGGACATTTTTTGGAGTTTCAACGCAAAATGGCAAAACGAAAACAATAGTCCTTCGGGGACAAAAGCCCCTTTGGACTAATAAATGTAAAATTAAAACAAATAAAATATCCGATGCATTTGGCAGTCATTTTAAAGTCATAGAGTAGTCGTTTACTCATATATTTATGTTTATTGTCTTATTGTAGTATTATTGCAATGTAGTCTTATTTCGGTATAGGTAGTCATATTATGTATATATGTCGTAATCCTTTAGTCTTGTGGTCTTGTCTTCTAGTCATAATGCAGATATTGCACAGTTATAATATTAAATCTTTATTTTAAAAGTATGCAAATTGTAGTTTAGGTGATATGACATAGTTCAATACCTAGTTCTGATAATTTACTCTTAATTTTCATAAATTGTCTAATTAAATGCTTTTGCTTTATCAAGAATTTGGAAAATGCCGTTCTGTTTGTAAGTTGAATGGGTAAATGCAAACTTTTAGTCGGTGGACAATTCTCAATGTAATGTTCAGATATTCCTGCATCTGCACAGCTGCGTTGGTCTGTAGTTGCAGTTGCGTGTTTGGCAAAATATGATGGGAAGGGGCCGTGTCTATTGCTATAGCCCCATTCCTTTTGCAATATTGAGAAAGCTTGTAATCTAAATGCTCTTTTTAAACGTGCAGTTGGCAAGGGTATTATTATGCTTTAAGAATCGATATCCGTTACTGCTTCTTTAACAAGGTGAACTGCTGTCTCATTTCCAAAGTTTCCTGTATGCGTTTTTCACCATTCTAGTTTGGTTCGAAGGCTTTGATACTGACGTAAGTGGTGATGGTTGAAGTGTTCTGGATTCAGTATCATCTCGGTGAGTGGTACTGAATTCTTGGCTTTTAGTGTACGTGGCTCTACAATCGCTACACTAGGATAAATAGACAAAATGTGTTATAAGTGTGCCAGAATAGTTTGATTTATAGAAAATCCATTTCATAAAAATGTGCAGTAGTCATTCTGAAAAGGTATAGAACATAACCCTGCTCTCATTAAATATGAAAAATAAATTGATTAATAAATAAAAAGGAAAGCTGAGTTTAGTTGCTACTTTTTCTGTACAATTCTTTCGATTGCTTAAAAACAGTTTAGCGTTTTGCCTTATAAATGTAAAGAAAAGTGAAAATTTGAGAATCAGGTTTGAATTAATTATTTAGAGCTAAGACATTGTTATTTAAAGGTATTTCATCAAATAAATGTGAAATAATCTCTCATGATGTACTGAGTGCACTGTATAAGTGTATATTTCCAGAACATATATTTTGCCATGCAAACTTGAAATGGCTTTAACAACTGTTATTTCCGTATTTCATCATGTATTAACAACTCTTAATTCCGTATATCATCACCACTTGAAGTACGAAGAAACCAACCGTTAAAAGTGCTGTTTAAAACACGGTTTTTGGGTAAAGCGAACATGGTTACCCAAATGCTTCAGGTGATTAAATGTAAGCCTAGATTATCTGCTATGACAGTTCCACTCCCACCTCGAGACGGAAGCATGTTTGGGTTGTACTTTTTATGATTGTCTTCCTCCATGGTGCGTTCGCATGTGCGTCTGCTTCCAAGCATGAAAATGACTTTTCTAAAAAAGGAATAAATTAGTCGGACTATAAACTATCTTGATGTGTCAACCGTGAAATTGTTTCACATACTTCGAGAGAAATAAAATGCATAACGGCGTAAAAATAAAAGCTTATAAGGTTTCAGATTTAAAAATGTGAGATTTTCTTTTTGAATGTGGATACAAAGTGTTGAAAGTGGCCACCGTCTATGAATAAAAATAAAGGCAAACATTAAGCAAGTAATTGGAACTTCTTTGATAATCAACTGCCATTTATGTGAAGTCTTTTTTTTTTTATTGTTATCCTGCAGAAAAGTTAAAAGAGGGTTTTTAACAGATATGTACTTAATGTAACTGATGCTCTCTGTATGTACTCAAATCTTTTTCATCATTTATTTCTGTGTCAAAAGATATTATAGTTCGACCGCCTCATCCGCGACCATGAGCTTAAACACGCATGCGCCATTCTGACCAAATTATTCTCAAAATAGGGTGGAAAGATGGGTACTTTTTCCCTTCCAGCTTATCTTTTTCCGGAGAAAAGAACATTTTCACCTGAGCTTTCACGTCGCAGCAAATAATAACACCCCTTTTGGACGAGTCTATGTATTTTGGCAGAATGCCAGCCAGAGTTGCGTTTGGGACGGTCGAACTACAGCAGCACTTTTAATGCTTTATTATTTATCTTTCGGAGGCAATTCCAAACATGGGTTTTCCTTCCTAAATGGTGTGAACTTTATAAATTTATAAGCAAGTTCCTTAAGAGCGGGTTAATGAATGTTACAGCTGTTTAAAGAACTGTTTTTTAAGAATTCATGCCTCTTTCATCTTTAGGTAAAACACTTTCTTCGGCAACAACTGTATATTTAGAGAATGTTTGCTATTTATTTACGTTATGTAAGTTGTATGAAACATGTCATAATTATTTTATTACATGAGGTTGTAAGGTTTATTTGAATTAACTCGTTGTTTCTTACGTTGGATGTGCTCTGTATTTCTTCTGTTCCGTCTGCTCCACCAGAATATGTAAATAAATGAACACAGTTTTAAATGAGAGCAAGAATGTAAATTTAGGATAAAGGACTGGCAACTTCAACCTGCAGTGTTAAATCTCTTCTGTAACTGTCGACCTTTAACGCTGCTGCCATAAACTGGCAAGTTGTCTTTAATTGAATATAAGTTATAAGGTATTTCTCCCGCCTTCTTCGCATGCCTTTGTGGTGTAGTGGTCTGCATGCTCGACGAGTAACCGAGAGGTCCGTGGTTCGATTCCCGGCGAAGGCTTTGCTCATTTTTCATGTCTCCTGCTTCGAAATAACCTAATGTCTCTACAAAGTTAGTAGTGGTAAAATAGCGGAGCCAGGGTTTTAGCCTTTTTAAGTGTAAACTTAACTTTGTAAATACTCTTAATCGCTTTGTTCGTCCTGCTGCTAATAGCTGAAATTAATTTTGTTAATTATACAAGTTCTGTAACTTTCTGCTGAAGTTCAGATGAACCGATAGTTCTTTTACATTTTTATATTTACTTAGTGTTTTGGTAGTGAACTGTAAAGATGGGACGTTAATTCGTCCGTCAATCTCTAGGTTAGATTAGTGTTAAGTTAAATTGAGTTCAACCTTTTGCATTCGTAATAAATGCATGGCTTGTGAAGAAATATATAGTTTTGCAAACATTCAAGTTGATAGTTTTGTAAATGAAATTCAAGAGAAACCATTCTGCGCTTACTTCATGTTTTCAAAATTTTTATATTCCGTTTTAATTTGCAGTGGATGGTGTTTTCATATTAAAAATATTATATCGCTAAATAGCTCTTAAATGATAAATCATGGACCCGTTGTTAACACCAAGGAGATAAATAATGTAAGCTTTCAAAATATGACAGTTTTCATCACATGATATCTTGAAATTAAAATGTACAAGACTTCAGGTTTTAAATGAATTGTCTAAAAAAAAACTCTCAATTTACTGCATCTTTACTGCACTAAAGTTCTTTTTCCTAGAAATCTGGTTCTTTAATTTGCAGATTGGCTCATAAAAAATTGCCAAAATTGCTCCTTCAGCGCCATTGTTACCTGGCATACAAAAAACAGAAAGATGTCTAATTTAGAGGATGAAATTTATGAAACAAATTTTAAACTTTTGCAATTTTACATATGCCGGTTTATTACTCAAGCTTGCATGTTCTCGTTTCTCTGCTGTAAAAAGTATCTTTTAGAAATATTATTCGAAAACATACGTTGTCTACATCAGTAGCCATCTTTACCATAATTATAATACTTCCAGCTCCGCATCAAAGTTTTTAATAAGAACGAGGAATTGGGATCTTACAGTACTGCTTTGTATGTTAAAGAATTAAACTGTGAAAAGTATTTTGCTCATTGAAGCGTTTTTGTGATTTAAAATTTGTTTTTCTGTTTGTTTGTTTTAAAATTGACAGGTATCCAAAATTATCTTATTCTGAGTATCTTCCTTTTCTTAAAGTGAAAAAATTGGATTAAGGTCAATTATTCAAGAATCATTTAATTGTAAAAACATTTTAATCACCTAGCGATTTATATGAGTTGATGAGAATGGTATTTATAAAAATTTAAATAATAATAAATAAACAAAAACTGCAATTTGTAAGTTTCGGTTTGAAGTATGGTATCTCGAAAACAGTTTATCTCTGAAGTTTAAATTAAAGTACATAAAGGAATTTTAAATTTTGTTTCTATCCGTAAATTAAATTAATATCTGCTATTTCCAACTCATAAAACTAAATCTTTGCTTGTAATGTATAAAAAGCAACTATACCTTGGCGTGGATTTTAATTAAAGCTGTTTCGATTTAGAGGGCATTCAGATATAGCTTCTTCAACCATAATTTTAAATTTTAAGTTGGCGTGTTTCTCTTTTTTTTTTTTCATTTCTTGTAGTTGTTGAAACTAATCTTTCTTATCTGAAATGAGAGCCAGCCCACGGAATTCATCATGGCAATGAATCAAGATTGCTCCTGTCGTTGGCAAAAGCTCTGGGCATTATACAGGTGGCAGTACAACTTTTCTCAGTTCCACTATTGAAGAAGAGCAGCACCCCGGAGGGGGCAAGGTCCGACAGTCTCCTACTCATTTTCCCCTGCCACCAACCGCTCGAGAAGACTTTCGGCTCGCCGCATATTTTGAGAGCCCCAATGCCGCACAGACACTAGATTTATAAGCATCCATGCTTTCTCCGAGATTCGAACACTGGCCGTTCGGTTGGGTAATCAGAGTTACTAACCACTATCCCGTTTGGGCGATCCAGTTTGATTTAAATCTTTGATGTTGAATAATAGTAAAATTCAGCTGAAAATGAATTTCAGTTTTAAAAGCTACAGCGTTTATTTCTTCAATACATTTTACTTCTTTGTACGAAGTAAAAAGGAAGTATTGTAATCGCGAAAAATTTCGGGTATCATATTTCAACAAAAATATTCATTTTGACCGCTATCGAACGTAATTTAACGATGATTTTGCGTGATGTCTGAACGTTAGGGCAGAATAAAGGACTCTTTTTCGCCAAAAAAATTATAAAACTGATTTAAAGTGTATTCTAAAGAGATTTTTTTCGTGGCGTCTGTGTGTACGTATGTAAGTATCTCGCAGACTCAAAAACGAGTAGCTTCAGAACGTTGACATTTTGTATATAGGACTGTTATAATATAAAGATGTGTACCTCCTATTTTGGTTGCAATCGGCCACACCGAAAGTAAATAAATATATATATATATATATATATATACTCTGTAATCGGCTCGGTGAGCTCAGTTTTTTGTTATTCTTATATATTGGTAAATTGTGCATTTTTTGCTTTAAAAATGATTGAATTATGTTTTTCTTTTCTTCTGGTTAAGGATTTTGTGCCTTTAGTAAATTTGCATGCAAGATTTGTAGAATTATCAACAATTTAAAAATTGTTAAAGTGCGGCAAAGCCTAATCATTTTTCATATGGCAGCTGTATTTGTTTACATTTGAAATTTAGGAGGATAGTGGATTTGTTGCCAATGTAGAGAAACTAAGCTTCGCAACAACAAAGAAACGCCTTCTTTTATTATTGCAGATTAAATCGTGCTTATTCATTATCATTCTGGAATTTATTCGAGAAAATAAGTGTTTAAGATTTACTTCATATATTTAATACATAGATATTTTGAGTTTTTATGTATTTTTGCGTTGTAGCGAAGTGTAAGTTGAATTAATTCAATGAGAAATAATGAACCGTCTGTGAAAAACTTTTTTTTTGGTTTGTTTGTTTAATTTCCTTTATACATCGTTTTAGATTTATCATAGTATTTGGATAAAACATGTGGCAAAGATTAGATAATTCTTCGGATGTTATACATAATTTTTGCGCATTCTGAGTTACAAAATGAATGAGATGTAACACTGTTAAGTGAACCTAGCGCCAGAGTATCGCTATGGTAAACAAATATAGTGAATTTTACGGAGTGCATTTATTCTATTGTGGCTTATGCGCTATCGACGAAGTAGATTTAATTCGATCCAATAATTTTAAATGAAAGGCGAAATGCGTATAATTTAATATTCCATACAAGGAAGCCATGTGGTGTACACGTCAGATATATTTAATCTAAAATTGTGTAAAAACGTAGAACATTAGAATAGTTAGACAAATTTGTTGTCATTTGTACAGAAGGACAAAAACGTGTAGAATAGGCTAGAAATGAGTAGGTGACTAAAACCTTCATCACAACCATCAGATAAATGCAGAAGATGGTGTTAGAATGTTGCAGATAGGGAAGTTAGAATGTTGAATGATTAAGTTAGAAAGAATGATTGTTGATTAGTTTTAGAGAGTATTAGGAATTTAATTTGCTCAGTCGACTTTGGGTGAAATATTTCCAGGGCGATAATTTACAGAATGTGAAAAGTAGAGGAAAGAACTTATTTATCATCGGCTGGCATCATCGTTTGTTTATTCGGGTGTGATTTTATTGAAAGTAAAAATATTAATGCTTCTTCGAAATTTAAAAGGGGTATGAAATTTTCGAAAGATTTAAAATTGGTTTCAGAAGGTGAGAATTTAAATTACTTACTTTTTTATGTCACAATAAATGTTATTTTCTTACAGTTTTACACATTATTATTATATTGATGAATTTTAAGCTTAAATATTTTTGTTTCATTGAGCGATGTATGCCTTATATAATTTTGTTAGGGAAGGTTAATGGATATTTATTCATAATGCATAGTTAACTAACTGTTTAACTATATAGTATTGTAGCCAAACATTTGCATCAGAACGAGTAGAAAAGTGAAAAAGTCTCTTTGACTAAAACTCTTCTTTAAGCATGAGCCACATAATAAATGAAATAAAAAACGGAACTTGTTTCTCGAGCGCTAAACGGAGGAAAGAAAAACACAGCGGCCACAAATACATCTTCCGTTGGAGCACATTTCTTTTAAAAATTATTTCGAAGTCATTAAGAAAAGCGGGTAAGTTTTTTAAAACTTCAACGGTTTTGAAACCTAGATTTTTCCGGTAACTGTCGTGTTACATTCCCCACC
Source organism: Stegodyphus mimosarum (assembly GCA_000611955.2). Lineage (NCBI taxonomy): Eukaryota > Metazoa > Arthropoda > Arachnida > Araneae > Eresidae > Stegodyphus > Stegodyphus mimosarum. The sequence goes on from KK117643.1 coordinate 399,255, forward strand.
CCTGCCCCGAGCTAAGTCTTACCCCAACACGAATAACATTAAGAATTCAACAGCCGCGCGTGTAGCATTTTTCATTCCTCGTTTCCACAACTTTGTTGACACGCTGTTTAATTATTTCCTTCCGGTATGCATTAGTAAATGCTATAAAACATTCCAGCGCGGCATGCAAAGAATACTTCATTAATTTCGCTGCTTTTGTATAAAATTTCTTCTGTGGTTAGAATTGTTATTTAACATTTTGAATTTTTCAGGTCCACTAAGTTTGCATATGTATCATTTACATATAATATAAATATATCTTTGGAAATATATAAATAATGTATAAAAATAGTGTGAAAGTACATTCCCAGTTATCTAAGATAATGTGGAGCGATCTTACCTCGGCTGTGTGAGAAAAGTGATTGCGACAAACTGGCGGCCGAATGGATTATTAGACAGAGGAAGCCTTCGTAATGATGCGTTCTCTTAGTTGTCTTAGACAGAAACCTTTATAAGAGTTCGGGCACATTTATGCCAGGGCGTTATCTTACTTGTACAGAGGTCCTGTCATGAATGTGTCAGCAGCATTAACGTTGCTTTAATTAAGTTAAAAACTGACCTTCTTAAAGCTACAGGTATACCTTTCAGAAACAAAATGGGATTTTATTTATTGCTGGGACACATTTGCTTTCCTAAAATCTAAAATTAGAAACCGGAGGACTCGGTGATCTACCAGAAGATGTAATGAAATCCTGAGAGTTTAATCTGACAGAAGATAACATTAAACTACAGCTTGCACACACACACAAACAAACAAAAAAACTGATGTATACACCACATGACTAACTTGTACGGAATATTAAATTATGTGCATTTTTTCCTGCCTTTCGTTTAAACTTATTTCCTCGAATTTCATTAGAGATATTATTCTCATTCAATTCCTTCAGTTCTCACTTCGCGACAAGGCAAGAATACATAAATCAAAATATCTATATTAAACATTGAAAAATATAGAAACACATAAAACACCAAATACAGTTAAAATAATTTTTAAAAAATTTTTTACACTTAAAATTACAGTTTCTACGCAAATAAATAAAGAGATATTAATGAATGTATACCAAATTCAATTAACACTGGAGATCTAAATCTAAGTTATAATCAGAACTAATTTTTTAAAAAATGCTCGTACGAATTTTACCAAACTTGGCTGTTAGCCACAATTTGAGTCATAGAATAGAAATTCGGAAAAAATCGGAATGTCATTTTAAAAAAAGTCCGATTTTGTGTCAGAATATCTATAGTAGAACAATACTGTATGTAAATCTAATATATAAGTCGCGCTTTGGAGACATGAAAAACGGAAGTTAAATTTCGTGAATCAACCCAATAGAACGGGAGATACAGAACTGTATTTTTGAGGTGGGGCAAGGTGTACTTTAATGCCAGGTTTTGTCGGGTTAAACTCTCAGGTTTTCATCACGTCTTCTGGTGGATACCGAAACATCCGGTTTGTAATTTTATCTTTTATTAAGGCAAATGTTTCCCATCAATAAATAAAATTTATTTATTTATTGAAGCTTAAATTGTGCAGATTAAATTCCCAACCATGGCAATTTTCAGCATAATTTCCTTATAATTGTTTTTTTTTAATTTGAATTGTCTTGACCTACATTTATAGAACCTTTTATAGAGTTTCAATCACTGTTTAATATTTGTAGTTAATTATTTATATCAGTAATTGGAGCATTATTAAGTAATAGAAATAACTAAGGATTAAATTTTAATCAAAATTTATTAAAATTAATTGGAGGTATGGTCGAGGGTAGGAACTGACATGGCGTCAAGTTTCGTAAAAATATCTGTTGAATGGTTTCGGAAACATTGCAGCTATATCAAGAATTTCTGTTCGAGCAAACTGCCACTATAAGCGGAATATTGTTTAAAATTTCAACCCACTGTAAGTACAAAATGGATCAGGAGAATAGAAAGCGTCGACCACACCCTTCTTCAAAGTTCTATACAAATTAATCGAGGGTGTTTTAGGAGAAGAGCTGTAAGTGTGCCTAAGAAATAAATATAAAAAGTCCTGCTTTACATTCCATACAATTCTGTGAAGCAGCAAGTATGTACAAAAAAAAAGGAGTCGGCGAAAAATGGTTGAAGTGATTTGGATAAGAATCAATAGGAAACTAAGATATAACCCCATCCAATATTTGTTGAAGACTGGCCATGTGTTTTGAGGGAAAATGTGTCCAAAACCAAAAGAGAAGCAAGGTTGACCAGTTTTGATAAAAATGAATGGAAGTGCATGATGTAAGGTATAGTCAGTTGACAAAGAAGGAAACAGTTTGGTAAATCCTTCAGCATCTGCTTGAAAAATAACTTAAAATGAAACAATCCCTACAGATCCCGCGCAACATGAGTGTGAATACAAGCCAAAAACTTCGATTCATGCGCCTCGTTTATTGGAAAATTTTATAGCAAGATAAAAAAGAAATGCAATAACTAATAATAGGGTACATTTCACTTTCAATCACACTTGTTTATTCTTCGTATGCTATTCAAGAAGGCGTTTGTGAAATTGGAAAACCCAGCTGTTATGTCGCCGTTAGTGGACTTTGGCAAGTTTGTTATGACTAAGCCAATTCATAACAAACGTTCGTTCGTTTGGCTTAAGCCGAAGCCAAACGAATAAGAGACAGCAAAGAACAACTAGTGTCGCAGTATAATATTTTCTGTGAAAGTTTCGTCTATACAATTCGTTACGCAAAGTGGAATTTGTTTCTTAAAGCTACTTTCAGTAAAAAATTTTAGTGTTAGAAAATATTATATAGTACACTATTGTAAAAGCTCATGTCTTTTGAGAATAAATTAATGCTATTAGTTTTTCTTTTTCTTTTTTTTTAGCTGGATTGTTTATAACACAAAATTCTTTTAATATTCACTGATGTATTCCGAAATTAAAAGCTGGCAGTTTTAAAAATAAATTTCTGAATTTTTGATCGAATAGCTAATTTGGAGCCCCTTCCATTTGTTCGACTGAGGCACGTGCCTCACCCTCGTCCCGGACCTGGCTAACAGGATTTAACGTGACGTAGTAGCAAAAGCAAATACGTATTTCCTCTTACTTTTCTACGCTGCGTCAATTATTATGCTATTGATGCCTGTAAAAGTTTTACAAATATGTGTACTGTTTGCATTTGTGTCTATATGCATTTTAGTATGTATGATTTATCTTATACTGAATTTAAAATTCAAATCTCAGAAGCAAAATTGCGAATTTTATATGTGAAGCATTTATATAGTTTTGAACTTTTTAGTCCAAAGGGATTTAGTCCCGAAGGACTATTACTTTCGTTTTGCGATTTTGCGTCGATTCACTCTGAATGCCCGTTTCACTTTTCAAATTGTTGCCACTAAATGTTATCGCTCTGCATTAAATTTTAAAAAATGAAAAATCTGCATAAATGTATGCATGTTTCTCGCATTGTGATAAAACCTAGAGCCATCGAATTTTGAATGACGTAATCCTACTGCGAATATGGGCATCTGGAAGCCCTAATTTTGAATTTGAAATTTGCTTTATTATCGATTTTATGTTTTGTAACATTTCAACGAATTTCTGATTAACAAACTAAATGATTTCAAAACGAGAAATGGCAACACTGTACGGTAAAAAAAACATTTTTATCTCCAGCGCACGAGACTTACGGAAATTCTAAAGATATGTTCATTTTAAAATGATTTTGCGATATTGATTTTGAACTGAATTTTATGGTTTAAGTACGTAGTACATGATATTTAATAAAAAAAAGGTAGCACACGAAACGTTAAAAAAACGCGCCTTTGGACGTAATTTAAAATCTGAAATCTTTCAGATTTTTTTTTAAATTCCCTTGAGAGATTTCTTTGGTTTGCAACGATTTTTCATGCCTTTGCCGGAAATTTTTGGCAGTCATCTTAACATCCAGTTGTTATCAGATTTAATGTGTCTACACTTCTGATCCCAAAACTGTATGATGTTTCAATGTCGTTTAGCTCATATGTGTAAGGAATCCTGAAGGATTTTCAACAAATTACTCTCAGTTATAGTCTTCATTAATAATTCACGAGAAAAGTTTTTATATTTCCCTTTTCTAAAAGTTTCTAAAGTATGGTTTTAAAGATTTGTCTGGGAATCATATCTAGAACCTATTATTATATCCTAATAATATATCGAAGTCCATTATTATTTTGTAACACCCATTTCAACCAGGAATAGTCCACCTGGTCCCTACTGCCCACTAGTGAGCGATTTAAGCTTTAATGGTAGGCTGTAGAGCTTTTTGTTTATGCGATGATGAAAGTCCGTTCTACCGTGCGCAGCTGTCTCCCGTTTCCATGTATTTTATAAGGCTGTGTCATTTCTCTTAGGTATTGCTCTGTAGTATTCTGTGACTCTCACAAATTGCTCTGTAGTATTTTTGACTTTAGCGGGCATAATGGGATTATCACATGTTAGCAAAGCTTCAGGCTATGCGAAATGTTTCCGAGAAACGAACTTATCCTTTTCCTACCATTGAAGGTTTCCTAGCCGAAACAGTTTCGCTGGAATCTATGTCCCGGCTACCACGCGGGACATAAATTTTTTGGTCTCTCATAAATATAAGCAAAGCATAAATAAATTGATAAGTTTAGCTATATGTATTTTTACTAAGTCTCCATTCAAAAAATTACTTTGACGGTAAACTAAGTTACTGCCAAACCGGTGAGCGATAAGGAAATTTTACTACCTATAAAGTGGGCGTTATGTATAAAAAGGTTGACTATCCCTGATTTAAATTTACCTGAAGCCATTGACCCTTTACTTGCTAATCCTACGGATGAAAGCAAAATGAACACATTGGTGACATAGATTTTAAGTCATGATTTTAAAGACCTATGTTGTTGTGTTGTTACATACGGCTTTATTGGAAAGATCAGTCCAAACATATAAAACAACTCAACTACTACACAAGAACAATGATATATAATAAAGAAACAACAAACATTTAAAGTAAGAACCAGAACAAATGAACATGGGAACAAAAGTAAGAAGTTTAAAATTTAAACAAAAGGAAAGGAACATTAGAGATGTAGTCTTTACAAGGAGTTCGTGAAAGTTCTGGCATTCCAGTATCTAGTTTGCTTATCTCACCACGTTTCTAAGACTCTTTATCTAGTTCTAGGCATATAAAAAGATGCTGGGCATTCAAATTTGGCATATACTAGATGGAAGGATGCCAATTTTATTAAGATGATGTTACACAGTCTGAAATTTGCCACAGCCTCTTCACGAGGTTTTTGACGAAACGTGTGAGTTGAATGTTAGTTCAGGATTTGCCTGTTGATTTTGCTGCCTGCTCAGATTTAGGAGTATCTTTTTGATATTTGAAAGTAAATTACGTTTTAAAATTTCATAGTGTAAATATATAATATATGGCATTCATGGTATAAGTGTCAGGAAGTTGGATGCGTTATTTTTGAATCGTTAGTTTGTTATATTGTTAAGCACTCTGCTGGTGTAATTTGAAAGGTAACGTAAATGGTCACATTTCTAAGGCTTCGTTAAGTTGCCAGACCTCCTGGATCACTATAGACACCGAGATGGTGGATGGGATTTGACATCGTAACCTAAAATGACCCAAAAATGGGAGTTCGTTACATTTTCTTCACTGCATACGTAGGGAAAACGAGTTGGAAGCACAGGGAACATGCATACGTTAAATTTTCCGATTTAAAGTCTGAAATTGGGATCTGGCTTATGTGTAAAGTTATTTAGTATTTTCTTTCTTCCATCTGATTTCCAGTATGTGTGACATAAATAGGAGCTATTTTCTGTTAAAAAGAGACTTCTGGAAGGCATTCCTTTTATTTGGGCAAATAACCATCACGTGCTTGATCTAAGCAATACAATTCAGTCCCTTTTTTCCAGTCTCTTATTCGTGTAACATCAATTGTTTCAGCATTTTGGACGCCCACCAATTGCCCGAGATTCTTGAACACTGGTATTTCGACCCCAGTTCAAACTGCAGCTAAACAGCTGGCTGCTTAGGCGTTCCCCGCCCCGATAGTTTTCCACTTGCGTAACATAAATATGAGCTAGTTTCACTTTGAAAGTTCTTCATGAAAGCATCTTTTCCTTTGCACAGATATCCATATTGTGCTGTGTCATAATTTATGTGTATAAGTTGTAGATCATTCTGCCATCAAGTTAAGGAGAAGGAAATAAAAAAAAACGTTAAACTGAAATTTGTTTCGTGTATAACAGTGCTTAGGATGATGTAAAATGCATAATTCTTTAATAAACGCATTTGTTTTGTGAAATAAATCCTATGACAAGAACTAAAAGATCTAATAAAGTATGCTATATTACATTATCTATGGATTAGTTTTAACAAACTACTTTCATATTTTTGCGTATATTTTTTGCCTTTACTGTACCTACAGACGACGTTTCATTTAGCCGTTGAAAAAAGCATTCTTCCCGCTGTAGCTCGAGGCAGCAGCCACTCCACAAATATCTTCTCTCTGAAGGCATTACCGATAAACAAATAGCTGGAGTATAAAAAAGAAAACTGCAGGAAAAGACTTCTTGTAAACAAACTTAGAAAGCTCCTGCGAAATCTGAAGAAGCATACGACGTAAAAATGGATCGTCTGCGTCCCCGGGGGGCCTAAGGTAAAATGCGTTATGTAACGTTGGAGTTGTTAACCGTAACGGTGCGAACGCGTTATGTCTTTCCCTCTCTCTCTCTTCCACCCATGCATTTCTTTCTTCAAAAACTCGTATCAATGTTCTGCTGCTGTTTATTGCTTCGGGTATGTAAGTATCATCATTAACGAAGAGTAGGAAGTTTATTCAGCGCATAGGCGTGAATCTGTTCGAAGACCATACTCTTATAACCGCAAGGAAAGTTTTTTGCTGTAAATTAGTTTACCTGTGGGATATTTTTATGTTATGAATTATTTTAAAATATAATTTATATTGAGATACGCAATAAAATGTATTTCATTCACCTTAATTTTGCCTCCCTGTTCTAAGAATAGTAGTTTTCTATTACGTTAATAGAGATTGTTTTTCGTAACATAAAATGATGAAAAAAAATCAATTCTTCGGCAGAAACTTCTAATGACGGATTTTCTAATACAAGCCAGATATGCTTGAGTGAGTATTTCTCAAACGTTTTGGCCTCGCGACACGCAAGTACACTCACTTCCAAAAGTTAAGCACGAAGATGTAAAATGCAAAAACAAATCAACAAACACTGTTTTGATTGACACCAAATTCGGCAGGAAAGTAGCATATATATTTATGCATAAAACAAAATCAATAATTATATACAGAAATGAAAATAATATTAAATTTTTGTAAGTTATCAGATAATGACATACTGGAGACTTAAACAGAATTATGTATAAAGTGAAAATAAACAGCATAAAATGAAAAAAGGGACATTAATAGGGTATGTGATCCCCCTTCATCTGTATACAAAGTTTACACCTTGTGACCATGCTTTCAATTAGGTGGTCAACCACCGCAGAATAAAGCAATCGCCATTCTTCTTGTAGAGTAGTTTCCAGCTTAATAAGAGTGGCTGGAGGTCGGGAAACGAAGATACAGCACGGCCGAGAGCATCCCAATGATTTTCAATGGGATTAAGGTCAGGCGAATATGCTGGCCACGCCATACGCGCAATCACTTTACTCTCCAGGTAGTCATCGACGATGTCAACTCTATGGGGACGTGCGTTATCGTCCATTAAAACAAACGTAGGGCCAACTGCTGCAACGTACAATCTCACAATGGGCTCTAGGACTTCATCTCGATACCGAACAGCCGTCAAAGAACCCCGTTTAAAGATGTGCAGGTCGGTGCGATATCCTAATGAAATCCCTGCTCACACTATAATGCTTCCGTCTCGGAATGCGTACAGTCCACTCATATGTAATCTTCGGCGTACAGTATCCGCAGATATCGCGTTACCAATGGACGCAGTAACCACAGATGTCACACGTGTGGAGGTCGCTCTGCGATTTCGCTTGGCTACAATAGCAATATATCGATCTTCCGCGGGGGTTGTAACTCTTGGGCGACCGGCTACGGGCCTTCGGACAACTGTCTGTGTGGTTTGGAATTGTTTCCATAAACGTGAAATTACAGAATGATGAACGCCGAAGAAAAGAGCAACATCTGTGATCGACTGTCCTGCTTCAATGCGCCCCACAGCACGCCAGCGCTCAGAATCTTCCATTGGCCTTCTGGAAGCCATAGAGACACGTATGTCTTGAAAACAAGGTTTAAACACCCTCTATCAGCACTTACAATCAACTTCTATATCCCTTCATAAAGCTGGCTTCTTATAAGACTACCTTTTTTGCATATTCTTGACATGAAAACGCGATTGGCTCTTACCTAACCTATTTACATAGTTCCATCTACCTTTGCAGCGAATTGCATCCTTCTCAATTCTGATTGGCTTCCGGAAATTAGCAATTTCCTCTTCGTGCTTAATTTTTGGAAGTGAGTGTATACAATTGCGATTTGCGAAGAAAAGAGGGGGAAAATAGAGTTTCCTTGAAGAAAACATGCAGTAATAAATAAACATAATATAACTATGAACAATTATTTCAAAATTACAGATTAATTCGTAATTACATTGTAGACGCATTGGGTTATTTCGAAGCAGAAGACATTAAAATTGAGCAACGCCGTCGCGGGGACTCGAACCACGGACCTCTCGAATACGAGCCGAGTGTGCTGACCACTACACCACGAAGACGAGAGAAATACTTTATAAAAAGATATAATTACTGTAAGAAAAAGTGCAGCTCGAAACTTATAAAGTTAAGGACACAAAAAAAGCAGTTTCAAATTACCAGAGAATTATTTTTAAATAATACTTTATTGATTTCGATGGTGAACAGACAAGCAACGTTTTGTAGATCGCGAGCCATATTTCAGAAACCACTACTCTAACCACTTACATCACAAAAGCTCACGTGGTGGAATGCGATAATTCCTCACAAAGTTCAAAATAAAATAATTAACTATAATAAGAAGGAAATTAAAAGATAATTAATTGTATCTTGAGATGCAGCAAGATCAAAACAATGTAAGATGCACACAAAAAAAAATATATAGATAACTTATATTTGGGGACTATAATGCAGAAATATTAGTAAAATGAAAAAGAAAATATTGGAAAATATATTGTTAAAACTTTCCTTTTCTGCTTTTCTCCTTTAAATTATGGCTTTCTGATTTGTCCCTTAAATCTTGCATGAAGATATCCCATTGCCGTGCTGCATGTATAAGGGCTGTCGTCCTTAGGCAGCCATTATACTTTCCCTTAATGAATAACCAGTCACCCAGCCATAAGTTAAACTCTGAACCTCATTCCCAAATTGAAAGCACTCGAGGGCTGTTTGCATGAAGGGAGGGTTGCTATCGTAGACACGTTTTGAAAGAAACTGGCTGGGGTTTCCTTGGGCATGTGGAACCACCAGAGCTTTCATGCAGCCAGTCCGTTCGCCGGAATTGGTAGCCGGTACAAAGTACCAGTGTTCAGCGGTTTTTCCGCTTAACCGCTTATATGCCCACTGCGTTAAAAATCTTCTTTCACAGTGTCACAAGCTTCTTATCTTTAAATATGCTGTTGAGAATTATCTGGAAAACGGTGCATGAATAATCGGACGTTCGATGCATTTTCTTGACTTCCTACGGCGGAAAACACAGGAAAACTCACCTAGCACAACT
>KK117643.1:409071-429391 GCA_000611955.2 Stegodyphus mimosarum
TGCACTGTGCTGTAAAGGTGGTTACTATTTTTTCTTTCCTTCCAGCTGTTTTTCTGTGAGCGTAACGCATATACCAGTCAGTTTTCCTTAATAAGTCCCCCACGGAAGCATCCCTGTTCTTATGGCAAATAGCCCTTGCATCTTTAATTGAAACAATTCAAATCGATCCATCTTTCTAGTCTCTTAATTGTTTAATATCAAAGTACTCATCTTATCAGTGGCGCTTTTGTAATCACTGCCTAACATGCTACTGGCAACAAATGACACAGATTGTTTAAACAAGCTATACACGTGTATAACCTTTCATTTTAATTAATACTGTTTGCTATTTTACTACTGATCCAATTAGGACACATCGTTGCTCTCCATGGTATTATTATATTTTTAATTTGTTACATACATGAAGAATTAATTTTTAAATTAATTATTGAGCCCGTATTGACTGGCAATTTAACTGAAAATCCCCAGAGACAAGATGTTAACGTTTCGCGTATGACAAGAATTTTAAGCGCAAACGTACGTGCAATTAATTTAAAATAAGGAGTTTTTTTTTTTTAATTTTGAAACAAGAACTGTGCATTGAAACACAGGTCTTGACAACTTCTGATTTAATTGCTTATTAAAATGTGAATTCTTGAAAAAGATTTCAGATAACTCGCGTAGCGTGTGTCTTGACAGCTTGGTAAATAAAGATTAATTGTGAAATATTTCTGATGTTGTGTAACGGTTTCTTTTAGTTTCGGTTTCTTAGTAACGGTTTCTTTTCTTTTAACGGTTTTAGTGTTTTTACTGCCAGTAACCAACGTTTATGAAATATTCCTCTGTTCTGTCGAAATATGATGAAACTTTTATCAAATGTTAATTATTTTCATGTTATACATATGCACTAGTGAATTTTTGACAGCTAATTATTTTGTCCCTTTTTTAGTATATGAATGCCAAGAGTGAAAACATTTTAATAACAAATTTGCAATTTATATTGGGCTTTCGTTTTCCATCTAGCCTTGTTAAAGGTGCTGATTCTTCGTTTTTATCAAGAACATAGAATTCTAATGGTATTCTTTAATAGGCAGTAAAGGTAGTCTGTGTTTTATATTTTTTCAAAGTTGAGCATGGAACTTTTAACTAAGCAATTAACATTGTAAATACATGCTTATATTTTAAACTACAAGATATTTCCTCAGTCCTTTTCGTCAGTTTTATATTGTTACGGATTTCACATTTATTTGGCTATTTATTTAGAATTGTAATTCGAATTGCTTTATATTTCCCGTGCAACGCAGACGATTTTTGAAGAGAAAGCTACATAAAAAAAATGAAAATAAAAGAGCGCGTGCATTTAATGTTTAATAAATAAATATCTCTTAATTACTGTTGCCATCCAGAAAAATCTAGGAAAATCGAGATTGTTCTAGTGATAATTAAAAAGCTTATAAAAGCCGAATTGAAACACCTCATCTCAGTTGTAATTGTGTAAAGTGAACTGTTGTTTGTTTACTTAATGCTGTAGCGATTTCGCTGTGAGATAGAATTAGTTTATCTGTTTTGAATTGAGTTTTGCTAAACGTTTCAGATATTGTGATATTGTGCGAATATCTCTGAAGAAATATTTCAGCATTTTGATTTATTTCTTGTGGAAAGAATAAATTTTTGTTAACTTTTTACGACTTGTTCATTCAATCCATAACAAACCCGTAAGCACGCACCAATATGTTTGTTCTGAAAACATGGCTTCAAATCCAGAGTAAAATTAGTCATGTCTGTGTACAATTCCTTTTAAAATGTAGGATGTCGGTCCTTTTGAGCTTTTTTGCTAAAAAACGTAATATTGGCTGGGGGATATCCGTAGTGTTAGGTCACTTTTCGATGTGTTTACAGCTGTGTTACGTGGTATACTTGTAATGTTTGTCTTATTTTGCATAACAAATTATTTTAAGTTTTGTACCTTTCCTAAACCTCTCACTTTCCCCTCGCATTTCCTCGCCAGGATGCAAAGTTAAAAGTTAATAGAAGTGAGTATAAAGTCAGACGAATCTTGTAGCTTATTCAGAGCGTGATTTCGCTAGCCAGCGCACGTTACTAGTTTGTCCTTGCTGTTACGCTTTTTGGTCATTTAATAAGTATAACGCCGGATAGGTGGTTGAGTCACCCTTGGTAGCCTTAAATTAAATTTTATTACTACAGCACTACTCTTTATCTTTGAAATTATTGTATAACTATATTAAGATCCACCGCAATTCGTCAGTGTTATTGTAAGCACGAAGTTTATGCATTTTTGTTCTGAGTCTTACGAATAATTAAAGGGTTATTACCCCCTTCTTCTGTGCTGGTATTCTTTTATGCCTGTGCGAGAAGTAAGTCGCTAGGTTCACTCGTAAGGTCACGTTAAATGTATGATAGCTAAAAAGGTCAGATGTTACAGACTGTTGGGAGTGGCTTGTATTATTAACAAAGCAGTACAGCTGTCTGCATAATGCTTTCGTGAAGAATTTTCTAAAAGAAACTGCCTCGTAAAAATCATAAAAACTTCTCTGCAGTCCAGGCCATTTGCTGGAGTTAGAACCCGCCTGGAATTATCAGTGTTCAGTGTCATCTTATTCACTCAATCACTGGTGGCCCTGTAATGGTAGTGAATGCTATTTGTTAGATAGCTTGTTTAATTTGAATTCGAAAAAAGCGTGCCATGTCATAGAATTATGAATGACATCACCGTTACATAAATGGGCCGTTCACTAATAAATGAATGATAAGGCATTCTTTATTAATGACACCAGTACAGATTCTTCGTGCAACGCCTGTTACGGCTTGACATATTTGATTATGGCAAAGCACCCGAGGGCTATCTGTCTAAGAGGAGAGATGCCTTCTTGGAGGACTCTCTAATGTGAATTGGCTCGTATACACGTTACGCATGGGCCCACCAGCGGCCGAGCGGTAAAGACGCTGAACACTGGTAGTTCGGTCCGAGGTTCGAATCCCGCGAACGGGCTGGCTGCATTGGCGTTTTCGTGGTTTTCCCCATGTGTAACGTGTATACGAGCCAGTTTCCCTTAGAAAGTCCTCCACGAAGGCATCCCTCCCCTTAGGCAGATAGCCCTCGTGTGCTTTGCCATAATTGAATAACCTAACCTAACCTAACCGTTACGCATGGAGAAAACCACAGAAACGCCTATGCAGCCAGCCCGTTCGCCGGGATTTGAACCCCCGACCAAATTACCTGTGCTCAACGACTTTACCGCTCGTTGCTGATGGATTGTGGCTGTTAAGGATTTTACACATAGTTTAATTTTGGATGATTAGTGAGCATAATAGTACTGCATTACGAAGTCTGAAAAGTTGAGACAAAATATAAATAAACAGAAAGGGTCGCTTTCACATTTTGTATCGAATATTGGCATATTTCTCCCAACCATGTTAAATTTCACTGTACTATTTAATGCAATAAAAGAATTCCTGAAGTCCTTATGAAGTCTTATGATTATCGACAAACAAATATGTGCTATTCATTTCGTTAATAGCTTTGTTTAAACATTTTAAAATAATAAAATTTTAATGAAAAGTTCGTTTTGGACTTTTATTCTAATTTTTTTTTATTCTAAGAATAGCGGAAGGTACATGCTACTGTCAAGACTGTGCGATACTATTAGTCCAGATTTATCAGGTTTATCCTCAAATTAAGCATGATGGCAATAAAATCTATTTAAAGTACAGAGCAGTCTTTTCTTCTAACTCTAGATATTGATGTATTTGATTTCGTTTTTCATTTGGTAGAATATAGTTAAGAAAGGCTGTCAAGCATATCGAAAGTATATTTAATTCAAATTTGAGTACTTACGTAAATACCGGGCGACCATTTTTGCCTATTAAAGAAAAGACGGCAAACTACGCGATTTTTCGCCAAGAATGGAAAAGTCTTCTTCAAACACGCTGGGTTAGGTGTAACCTTGATTACACTTGTTAGTTATTATTCTTGAATAAAGACTCCTTTTTTTTTTCCTCTATCACGCATTTTCGAAAAGAAAAGTTATTAAAATTTGGGTTATCGGTTATTCAATTACGGCAAAGCACACGAGAGCTATCTGCCTAAGGGGAGGGATGCCTTCGTGGAGGACTTTCTAAGGGAAACTGGCTCGTATACACGTTACACATGGAGAAAACCACGAAAACGCCCATGAGCCAGCCCGTTCGCGGGATTCAAACCTCGGACCGAACTACCTGTGTTCAGCGTCTTTACCGCTCGGCCGCTGGTGGGCTATTAAAATTTGGGACCCGCCTACTACAGAAGAGCTTAATGTTGAATATTTACAAAGTTATGGAATCTTACTGGCCTCAAAAAAATGTGTTAATGGCCACGATATGGCGATATTATGGAAGAAATAATGGACATTTTTAATGAAAAATTAAATATAAATAAATGATAATATAATAAATTTGAAAAAAAATAAGAATAAACGTTTTTTCTTGCATTTAGTAAATAAGTTTTTTTGGTTTGGCGCGATTGGCGCCATTTTTTCTGGTCGAAAGGATTTTCCTTAAGTACCCAAATTTGTAATAAAATGGTGCGTAATGTATCAGTTATTCTGAAAATATTTCAGTTTCTTTTTTCTGATAGTAATCTACCTTTTCAGCTATGCTCGAATCTTATTTGATACACGCTGGCAGAAACCATCGTGCTAGCCCCATCACCGCAATCTCTAATTTTGACGCAAACTAGTGGCGGAGTGGTTAAGAGCGCTGAATGCTGGTAGTTCAACCTGGTTTGGGTTCAATCCCAGGCGAACAGACTGTCTGCATGGTTAGTTTTCCCTTGTGTAACATCAATATGAGCCAGTGTCCCTCAGAAAGTTCTTCACGGAGGCATCCTTTCTCTTAGGCAGATAGCCCTTGTTCTGTATTCAAATAACTTCGTGGTGTAGTGATCAGACTCTCAGCGTGTATTCGAGAGGTCTGAGGTTCGAGTACCGGCGAGGAAATTGCTCATTTTTCATCACTCCTGCTTCCAAATAAAACCTAATGTCTCTACAGCATAACTTCTAATCTTGAGTTCTTGTACACTGCGCAGAAACAAAATGGAACAGTTCTATATCTCCCGTTCAACTGGGCCGACTGACGAAATTCAAATTGCGTTTTTCATGTCTCGAAAGTGCGTTTGAGGATATATATTAGATTTATACATAGCATCATTCTAACATAGGTATTTTGACACAAAATCGGACTTTTTCTGAAATAACATAGCATGTGTTTTCCATATTTCGATTCTACGACTCAAATTATGCCTAAATATTAAATTTTGTAAAATTTGATGCAAAATTTACGGAGAAATTTATAAATTTAACTTGGCGAATTTTTTTCAGTTTCAGCCAAGAATAATTCACTTCTGGAACTTTTTAATATGTGGCAAACTATTTTCCATCCCTGAAGAAATTGAGCAGCGGAGGAAAAAAAGTCACATTGTTCCTGCTTTTTTACATTGTGCATAAGAAAAAAAGTCACATCGTTCTACTTTCAAATGATTTTAACAAAGTGCTTAAACCACATTTTTGTTATTATCGCTTGCAACAAATATGCCAAATTTCAAAACGCCCCAATATATATAAATTCACGTATATCTTCGGAAATTTTGAATGAAAAGGTCTAATTTTTTGCAGGTATGCTTACAAATACATCTTCTTTAAAGTGATTGTAAAATTTTATAGGTTATAAATCAAATTTTTTTTCGAAAAAATTATAAAAATTATTTAAAAATACAAATTTTAAAAATAAATCATAAAAAAGTGGGCAAATTTTGTTTGCAATGAATCTAAATTTTGAACTGTGTAAGAAGGGATTAAATAAGTTTCATAAAAAAGAGATATTAATAAATATATATCAAATTAATTAACATTGAGGAGCTGAAGTTTTGAGAGCCAATTTTTGAAAAACTACTCGTGCGATTTTTTCAAAACTTGGCAGTTTGGCATACTTTGAGTCGTAGAATCGAAATATGGAAAACAATTATCATGTCATTTTAGGAAAAGTCCGATTCTGTGTCGAAATACCTATATTTGGACAATGTTGTACATACATCTACAGAGGGTGTTCGCACATTTTTAGACGATTTTGGTAAGCGGTAATAAAAACTCGTTTGCAGCAAAAGAAGTAATTGCAATTGTACTATGTTTTTAAAAGTCAAAATTATCGTCTGTGGCTTGAACGTTTTGTTTTTATTCAAAATGGCGAATTTAACAAAGCAGTGGTTCGAAGGCTACATTTACGCTCTTTCCGAAGAGAAATATGCATACTCCGTTATCCAAAAACGATGTGAGCGTCATGGTTTTGTGATATCTAAAGCGTCGGTAGGTAATATCATCAACAAGAAAGGGAAAAAACGTCAAATTGGAGCCTCAAGTGGGACAAAAATTCCGAACAAGTATCCAAGGAAAAAACGGACATCTTCGACTATTGCAAAGGTACGTTGTTTAATGTTAAAAGAAAATCCCCTTAGTCAAAGGACGGTTGCAAAATCATTAAAATGCTCGGTGTCCACTGTAAACAAAATGATAAACCTTGATTTAAATCTTAAGAAAGCGAAAAAACGCAATGTGCATCGTCTTCTTCCAAAGCATATCGCTCAACGCAGGACACGCTGCAGAATTCTATATGAGAAACACTTATCCAAAGAAAAATGGAAAACAATTGTCACAATAGATGAAGCATGGGTGTATTTAAATGATTGTAACAAAAAAAGAGCCATTTATTATCATAAAAGGGGAGAAAAAAATTCAAATACATGATTCAAAGTATCGAAAGAAAGTTTTTCTAAGGGATTCATGATTGTTGGTGGTTTTTCTTATAATGGCAAGTTAAAAATAAAAAGAATGCAAAACAAATGTCAAGATTAACTCCAAATACTATCAGGAACATATTTTATCGCCAATTTTTCTGAATGAAATACCATCGCTTTACCCACAGTGCCATCTATCTGTGAGACTCCATCAGGACAAAACTAGCAGTCACACATCAAAATCCACTGTAAATTTCCTAAAAGAAATGGAACAAAAACTGGTATCAAGGCCATACCCTTCACTGATATCCCTACTAAATCTCCCGATGTGTCACCTATGGATTTTTGTGCTTTCGGACTTTTAAAAACTGCATTATCCAAACGTTGTCCCAAAACCCTAACAGGACTCTGGAAAGCTGTTCGGGAGGAATGGGATAGAATATCTCTTCTGACACTTCAAAAGGCATTATTGTCCTGGAAATTGCGGTGTCGAAAAATAGTTCAGAATAAGGGATGTCAAATAGAACATTTAAAACACAAGAATTTTATGTAATTTAGTTTTGTGAATACAATATACATCGTCTAAAAAATGTGCGAATAGCATCTGTAATACATATCCTAAGTCGCGCTTTCGAGACATGAAAAACGCAATTTGAATTTCGTCAATCGGCCCAGTGGAACGGGAGATATAGAACTGTCCTTTTTTTCCGCAGTGTACATTCTTGAATAGATCTAATAGTTTAAAAATAGGCATTTTGAAAAAGGCACGAAATTTTAAGTATGACATCTCATGTAAGCGACAGTAACATTTTGTATAGTCCGTTGAAAAATGCGCGTTTAATGTGTGCTTCTGCAATATTGTTTAACACCAGCATTTACTTTTTCTTCTCCAGTACGAGAACAACTAAACATTTGCTTTTAAGGTGTGTGATTTTCTCCATGACTGCTTTCATGATTATATTTAGAATTTTTTTCTTTCTTTTACGTTGATACTTTATTTTCATAATCTATAATCTATTTTTGTTCCCGCTTTCGAAATTATAAGCTGTAAAGTTCTTCTGTACGTTATAAAAATTTTAATCTTGTGTATTTTAGAGATCATGTATCATCATTCGTTGTTTCTTGCTGATTGATGGAGTTCAGTGTTTCTCAGTATTTTTGCTTAGAAACCCCTGAAATAAAAAATAAACATTTTCAACTGTGTAACCTTGAAATAATATTTATGTCGAAAGATCTTTCAAGTTCATAAGGAAAATTTTTTTTCCGATAACCTAACTAAAAAAAAACAGCACAATGTTGTTTTGCGTTATTACGTACATGGTTATCTTCTTCAGTAATTTATTAAGTTTTTGCCTTGCTAACTGAAGTTTAGAATTCCACCATTCATCAGATGAGAAGATTCAGTTAATTGAAATAAAAAAAATGGTGCGTACACCACATGACTTTTCTACGGATTGTTACGTTATACGCATTTTGCATTTCATTTCAACTTACTGGATTGAATTAAATCTACTTCGTCGATAGCGCATAAACCACAATAAAATAAATGCACTCACGAAAATTCACTATATTTGTTTATCATAGCGACAACCTGGTGCTATGGTAAACAGATTACGTGTCATTAATTTTATAACTCAGAATGCACAAAAATTATGGATATCATGTGAAGAATTATCTAATCCTTGCCAATTGTACTATTAAAATACTATAATAAATTTAAAACTATGTATGAAAGAAATTAAACGAACAAAGAAAAGAAAAGGAAGTTTTTCTCATTCTATTAATTCTGTTTTTCACTTCACGACAAGGCAAAAATGAATAAAAATTCAAAATATCTATATTACAAATTTCGAAGTCAATCTTAACACTTATTTCCTCGAATAAATTCCAGAATTTATTAAGCATGATTTAATTCACAATAATAAAAAGGCGTTATCTTTGTTGTTGCGAAGCTTAGTTTCTCTAGATTGGCAACAAATCCACTATTCTGCTATGTTTCAAATGTAAACAAATATGGCTCCTATGGGCAATTAGGCTTAGCCGCACTTAAACAACTTTTAAATTGTTGATAATTCTACAACTATAACATGCAGGTTAACTAAAGGCATAAAAACCTTAACCGGAAGATAATAACAACATAATTCAATAATTTTTAAAGCAAAAAATTCACAATTTACTAACATATTAGAATAAAAAAACTGCTCTCACTGAGCCGAGTAACAGAGCGAATATTATATACTTTTGGTGCGGCCGATTGCAACATAGGAGGTGCACATCTACATGTTATAGCAATCCTATATACAAAATTTCAACGTCGTGAGGCTACTCGTTTTTGAGTTATGCGAGATACATACATACATACGTACGTACTCACAGACGCCAGGAAACAAATATCTTCAGAATCCATTTTAAATCAGTTTTATATATTTGGCGGGAGAAAGAGTCTTTTATTCTGTCCTTACGTACAGAACAGAACGCAAGAGCTGGACCCTCGTCCTGGGGCTGCCTTTCGAGGTGAGCACGCAAAATCATCCTTATATTACATTCGATAGCAGTCAAAATGTATATTTTCGTTGAAATATGATACCCGAAATTTCTCGCGACTACAATACTTCCTTTTTACTTCGTACAAGAAGGTAAAAAGTTTTCAAATGAACTAAATTCCGTAGAAGCTGTATATAGCTAGCTAACTTTTCAAATTCACCTGCGAGGAGGCGTTAAAATTTTAAACTTATTATTTAATAGTAAGTAAAAGTTATTTAATAGTCAATAAAAGTGTTTGTAAAGTGACATATCCGCAATGCACAAAAGTTAAAAAAGTTTATGAAAAAGGATTCTCTTTGATCCAAGGAAATAACATAATATTTGAAACAAAAATCTTGCATTATTTGAATTCATGTGCATGGGTTCGAGTTATAAATAAATAAAACTCAGAAGTATTAATGCTGTATAGCGTTTTATCCTTATTCTTCCAGTTAATAGTACCGCACAGAGCTTCGTATTGCGAAGCATCTTTTCTTTGTAAAGAGAACGTTCGTGATTGACAAGAGAAAATGTAGAAATTGCTTAGAAAATTCATCGTCCTAATCAGAACAGGAAACACGTCTACCGGATATAGTATTTTTTCTGGTCGCATTGCCGATTCGAACATAGATCGTAACTAACTTTCGTAAGCTTTTAATGGATAAATCGTGCATCTGTGTCATTAACGCCTGGAAGTTTTTCAGAAGTCGCCAATTTATCTCTAGGATGTTATTGATTTAACCAAATGATTAAAACCAATGATTGTAATGTAAACCAATGATTATTTTTAAGCCATTAATTAAAATAAGATATTCTTCCATTTGTTTAAATGATGGTAAATGTATTAAAATCCATGATTAAGGTTACAAGTAATGTTTTTACAGAGATTTTCCTGAACGAAACCAGAAAATGGAAATACTTTAAAGAAGTAAGGTTGTCTGAATATTTAAAACAAGCCATATTGGTGCAAAACAAGAAACGTGTGACTTGCATGTCATTCTAGTTTCAAGAATAAATCCAGCAGCAAGATGAATGCACTAATTCAAATCACATAGTCCATGATTTAAGTAAATATGCTGTAAAAACACCATCTTATCAAAAGTTTAAAATAGATTATTAAAGGAGTGCACTTTTTTACGCTACAAATGCACTGTCCTGTAGTAACATTTATTTCATAAAATTAAGACATCGTGCGTCATGGATACGAGCCTTCACTTAAAAGTCTGAATCTGGAAGTTCTGCTGGTTTCTGCATTAAGGTGACTTTACTGGTCTATCATAATGGTGCCCTAGAGCTTTTATAGTCATCCGAATGGACGAAGGAGTATCGTATAAGAGTCAAGAAATGTAATGCAGAGAATGAGATCCTGAGATTGAAAGTGGCGTTCTCTATAAACGTGAAAGTGAATTGTAGTGCTCACTTGTGGATATAATTCATTGAAACGTAGATACCATGCAAAAATATGTGCAGAATAATAGTTGAAATCAAAGTTCTGGGGATCAAGTACAGAACACCTGAATCTTAAAGTCTGTAGAGAAGTTTTCTTCTACTGCGCTTTTTTAATGCACATGAATATCTCGCTTTCATGAATAGTGCAAGAAATGCTGAAATGCTTGTTGGAACATTGTGTATTGTTTTGTTTATTCGTTTAATTTTTGGTACATTTTTTTGTGTAACTTAATTTTTTTTCACATGTTCCCACATAAGTTATGTAGAATTGTAGACCTTTCAGTTCTAAATCTAACAACTTTTAAACTGTAAATACAGTTCTGCTTGAACGCGGTGTATTTACGATATTTCCAATACGTTTGTAGAGACATTAGGTTATTACGAAGCAGGAGACATGAAAAATGAGCAACGCCTTCGCCGGGAATCGAACCACGGACCTCTCGGTTACGCGTCGAGCATGCAGACCACTACACCACGAAGGCATGCAAAGAAGGCGGGAGAAATACCTTATACGTTAAAGAGAATCTTCATGTTATTCGCACTCTCTGTGAGCTATTTACAGCTATTAATTTTCTGTATACGGTATTCGTTTTCAAAAATTGTCAGTTTCCTCCTGCTCGTCTGGAGTGGTTATTTCAAGAGACATCAACGAACCCATAACTTCCAACATTATGAAGAACAGAGAGAGAAATGCAGTAATGTTTTAGTTAATCAAAAAACATGTATGATGCTCGACGACTGATCTAATACCTGCAATCAGCCAATGATATACGTATATGTTTGCGTATGGAACCGTATATTTAGTGCTAACTGTTGATATATCATTAAAATTCACATGCAAGTAAAAGTTTATTTATCCTTACTATTCATATCATCAAAGTAAAGTATACATTTTAATGTTAAATTTGTAATTTTGTAACCCATAATGCAGCAAATATGACAAGAAAAGAGAAATCAATTTTCAGCTTATGATTCATTCCATATTTATATTTTAGCTGTCAAATGTTGTTCAAGTTCGAAAATAGTTTGGAAATAAGCCGTTTGCTCAAATCAGATTTAATGAATATGATTAAACTTGTTTCAATATATGATCTGAAATATAGTATAAGACTCCGTAAAATCTATATAAAGAACTAGCTAATTTTCTTTCACGCTGTAGAAAAACAAATCGCAAAAGGAATGCAATAGATAAAAGTACTCAGTCGAGCGAAATATATAAGTCTGTTAGCCAATTTCAATCGCTAAAACTGCACCACTTTTTCGAATAAATGAATGTCATTAATTCTTCTTTGGATTCTCCTGATTGTTTATAATAATAAATAAGTTCTTAATCCCTTTCTTATAATTAATGTAAACTATCAAATAAAAACAATTATTAAAGCAACTTGACTGTAGAAAGTAATAAAATAAATCAATTAATTCATATTTTAAGCAGTTGTGGTGCTTATTACGATAACTTCAGAGAAACATCAAGAATATAATATGTTTAGTAAATCGTAAATAATTTTAAAAAAGTCTTATTACTTTAAATATTATACTCCAAAATTATGGTTCTAGATATGCTTCAGAATCTAGAAGCTAAACAATCAAAATTTATTTTCTAAAATGAATAATCAACTCTTGAAATCCAATTTGGGGCCCGTTCTAGCTGTTCATCCGAGGCAAGTGCTTTACTTTCTTCACCTTTGTCCCGTCTCTGAAAAGCGTTAATAGACATCTCGGTATACACTAGTAGTGTTTAGTTCTTCAGAAACGCGAGAGTCAGCCGTGGCCAAGGGGCTAAATGGGTTCTGCTGTAGTTCTATTCCCGTCGTTGAACGAACTGACTGTATTAGGATTTTGCGTTTTTACTCGGTACAGGATAAATACGTGTCAGGTATCCATGGAAAGCCATGAACAAAGGCATTCCTTTTCATAAACATAGAATATTACTACATATTGCCACAAGCAAATAAAACGAGGAGGAAGGAAACTTAATCCATATCTAGCATTCTGCAGCCTTTGCTTCATTAACTCTTTGAAAGGCAGGAAAAGGCAGTTACCTTTTTCAGCAAAACTCTTGTTTTATCTACTGTATCAGGTGTTACAATGAAATTATTTGCGACAATTGCACATATTTTGTCCAAGACGCGTGAAAACAATGACCACTTAGTGGTTAGTATCAGTGACCACCGCCCACAGAACACATCCCTACAAATCAGTCTCTATGGTACTCATGGAAACAGTTTTTCTTTTTCAAGCAGAGTGCAACTTTCCATGTGCTGCATTCCCACACTATTCTTACAAGCTTTTTCTTGGTGCTGCAAAGTGCACATCGACGTGATGTTGTCTTCGATGGCTGATGCTTATTTTCTTGAAGACGAATTGCTGCATCAACTACTGGCTTATGTTTCTTGATTGGCTTATGCTTCTTGATTGCCATCTAGTGAGCTAAAAGGGAACTTCAAAAACGGTCAGTCTTGAAAACCACTCACACGAGTGAATAAGACGTTCAATAGAAAAAGTGGTTACTGTAGGCAACCACCGCCCTTTAAAGAGTGAAACATGCAATTTCGTGTTGCATTGTGTACAAAAGGCTTCTGTGTTCTCAGATGTGGATAAAATATCAAGGCGAAGGTGAGATGTGAAAATACTAAAGACCTTCATATAGATATGGATCTTCCAAGTCCGTGCTGTCCAACCGGTAGCTCGCAGTCCTATCTGTTTATAGAAAAAGTACAATTACACGTCACATACAGAAGGGTTGCATTTCTATTCTCGTACTCGCGTATTATCACCTTCATTCTGTCCATTTTCTGCGGTTTTATCTGCGCGGGTCATTAGGATTAGAGCGTCTGCTTAACACAGGCCCTGTTTGCTGCTGGTGCCACTGCACGTCTGCGAGCAGGATGAATCATCCATCTGGCCATGCTGCCAACGTTCAGTTGCAGTAGCAAAGCGATCGAATATTGAGCACTATCATAAAACCGTTCATAACGATTTCGACTGTTTAATACCCGCTCAGGCCTGCTTTACTGAATATAAAGTTCAATCATTGAAATCTGAACAAAGCAGTCTTACCCTTAAAAAATGAAGCAAAGTATCACCCAAAAGCATCCTTCAAAGCAAGTTACATTCTTGCATGACATGAAAAGACATTTTCACAAGGGGCCTTTGTGAAGGAAATTATGCTGGCAGTGTTAGAAGTTCAGTTTATTTCACGAATTAAGCAAAAATGTAATAAAATCAGCCATAAAAGATGTTCCTCTTTCACGAAACATGGTGGCACGACGAGTTGACGACATGACGAACGTTATCTACGTATAAATAAGATCTGGTTTGGAAAACTGTGCGCATTTTTCCCTGCAGTTTGATGACTCCAATGATGTTATTGACTCGCCATAACTTCTGATGTTCTCGAGGACGGTTTTTCCCGACTTCTCCGGGAAATAAGCGTAGTTGACTACAGTGACTAAAACGCACTCGAGAGCAAGACATGTATGACGCAGTTAAAAGCTATATTACTAAAGAGAATGTTCCATTAAAAACCTCATTGCAATCCACGGTGCACAGGCTATCATAGGAAATTATAATAGGTTTAACTGGTCTCTGTAAGTACAATGATACATTTTCCGAATTTATTTCTTAGCACTGCCTTACCATTCATTAAGAAAGTCCGCCTGCTAAAAATCTCAACCTCAGTCACGTTATAACTGTTATTGTACGCATTGTAAATTTTATTTTAGGTTGGCCTTTCAGTCATGGATATTTTAGAGCTTGGCTTGGTGGGCTAAGTAGTGAGTAGGGTGATATAATTTATCATGCAGAAGTAAAATGGCTGAATCGCGAAAAGAATTTAACAAGATCTGTTGGACTGCTGTCGGAGATTAAAACTTTTCTCATTTCCAAAGACAACTATGGTCAAAAATTGAATGGCATGGATGATCTTGTTGACTTGGCATTTTTAACCTATATCACTGCAAAACTCAACGACAAGAACAAACAAAACACATAAAAAATGATGAGCTCAATATCCGGTGTAGTTTTCATAGAAATAAAATAAATAGGTCATGATTAGATAATCTCTAATTATTAAATAATGAAGAATCTGTTTGTATGTATGTATACTATATGTTCATTGCATTGTGTAAAAACGGCGGCACTTATAGCCGCCAGAGTTTCAACACACATAATCCTCCAGCCGCATATATGTACCTCGAAGCCCGAATTTTGAATTTCGAATTTGTTTATTTATATAGTTATTTCATATTTTGTGTGAATTTAATGACATGTTGATTACCACACTCAATGATTTTAAAAGCAGTATCATTTCAGAAAGCATAAAATATTTATATTTTAAATTTAATAAAAAAATTCATTGATTTAAAAGAAATGTCTCACGGCTCTGTAAAGCATAAGCTATTTTTCTTAAATGAAATGTATTATCACTGCCGAAATTAAATAACTTGGACACGCCAATGTGCAAGTTATTTAATTTCGGATACGCGCCAATGTGTTAACATTTGGCAAAATGTAAGCTATTTCATTTTTCTTTTTAATTTAATATGTGTGTTATTTATTAAGAAGCTCAGTAATTTAAAAACAATAAATGTAGTTGCTGATCATCTTATTAATTATTGGCTTGATCTGTAAAATTGCACTATATACACTCACGTTTGTGAAAATTGCAACACCAAGAAGGAATCGTCATAATTGAATGCAATTTAATACACAGTTGAGTGGTAGTGGTACAAATAAATGATTAAATGTTCAAAGCAAACAAACAAGAACAAGAGATCAGAATCAGTATTTTGTGTGGCCACCACGCGCCGCAATAAGTGCTGCTACACGACGTGGCATGGAGTCAAACAAAGTTTGAATGTCTGACTGAGGAAGAGCATTCCATATCGTTTGTACGCGTACCCAAAGTTCGTCTGCAGACGCAACAGGACGAGGATCACGAGCAAGACGCCGACCAATGACATCCCACACATGTTCAATTGGCGACATATCCGGGGAACACGCAGGCCAAGGAAGAAGCTGTACCTGCTGCGCTGCAAAGAAGGATTTAACAATCCGAGCAGTATGAGGGCGGGCATTGTCCTGTTGAAATACAGCGCCTGGCAAGCTTTGAAGGAAGGGAACAGCTTCGGGCTGTAGAACTTCACGGATATACCGGTTGCTGTTCAGATTGCCCACAATTCGTAGCAATTGAGATCGTCTATGATATGCTATGGCGCCCCAGACCATAACTCCGGGTGTTCGTCCACTGTGGCGTTCGATAATGCACTCCGGAAGGTGGCGTTCACCGGCATAGCGTCTGACACGAATGCGGCCATCATGGTACCACAAATTAA
Organism: Stegodyphus mimosarum; assembly: GCA_000611955.2. Lineage (NCBI taxonomy): Eukaryota > Metazoa > Arthropoda > Arachnida > Araneae > Eresidae > Stegodyphus > Stegodyphus mimosarum. The sequence continues at coordinate 425,143 of KK117643.1, forward strand.
AGCGGGATTCGTCAGAAAACACGACATGCTGCCAATCAGCACGCCAGTCTCTATGCTGATTGGCCCATTGTAGCCGCAGGCGGCGATGGTCGTGCGTTAGGGGGATCCTGTATAAAGGAGTCCGTGCGCGCAGTCCACACTGCAGCAGACGTCTACGAATTGATGAAGCACACAATGAAACACCTGTAGCTATTGACCACAGTGCTGCCAATTGTCTAGAGGAAGCTGTACGGTCCGTCCGCGCCATGCGGACCAGGTGTCTATCATCGCGAGCTGACGTCACATTTCGGGGTCCACTCCCGGATTTCCGAGTTGTCCGACACTCGTCCGTCCACTGCTTCCAAACGCGCATCACTGTGCTGCTGTTACGCTGCACACGAGAGGCTACTGCACGATACGACAATCCAGCTTCACGAAGGCCGATGATTCTCCCTCGTTCAAACTCTGTAAGTTGTTCAAATCTCGCTCTCTTTCGTCGACGAGGCATAAGTACAGATTGAGTTAACGTTTACCACTAGCAGATAACCACCGATAACCATACACGCCTCGCTACAGCCGTCTATTTATTCGGATCCATCAGCCGTTCAGAGGGCGCTGCTCAGCATACGCATGCGCTACGGATTTGCAATTCTAATCATTTGTATATCATGCGCTACTTTGCATTTCCTGAAAATTTCAGCTCACTCGCGTAAGTCCTTTATGGTGTTGCAATTTTCACAAACGTGAGTGTATATGTAATTTCGTTTTTATAATAATTATTTTAGGTAGCTAGTAACTCAAAAAGAAATATATGTAGTTTCGTTTTTATAATAATTATTTTCAGTAGCTAGTAACTAAAATATATATATATATATGTTCTTTCTTTTTTATAATCATTATTTTAGGTAGCTAGTAACTAAAAAATATATATATGTAGTTTTGTTTTATAATAATTTTTTTAGGTAGCTAGTAACTAAAAAAATACATATATATGTAGTTTCGTTTTTATAATAATTATTTTAAATAGCTACTAACTAAAAAAATATATCTGTAGTTTCGTTTTTATAATAATTATTTTAGGTAGCTAGTAAATCAAAAAAATATATGTAGTTTCGTTTATATTATAATTTTAGGTAGCTAGTAACTCAAAAAATTTATGTATTTTCGTTTTTATCATAATTATTTTAGGTAGCTAGTAACTAAAATATATATATATATATGTAGTTTCGTTTTTATAATAATTATTTTAGGTAGCTAGTAACTCAAAAAAATACTTGTTAGTGTGAAAATGTATGGCAAGATTTGATAACGACAAAACATACTAGGGTTATCTGCCTAAAAGAGGAGGTGCCCGTGCAGAGAACCTTCTAAGGGAAATAACTCACGTTACGCATGGAGAAAATCACCAAAACGCCTGCGCACGCACCCTGTTCGCCAGGATTAGATCCAGATTGAGCTCTTACCGTTCAATCATTTTAAACCACTCGACCACCGGCGCGCTCATTTGAAAATGTATAAGGTATATCTCCCACATTCTTAGCGTGCCTTCGTGGTGTAATGGTCAGCACACTGAGCCGGTATTTCAGAGGTCCGTGGTTCGATTCCCGGCGAAGGAATTGCATATTTTCATCTCTCTTGTTTAAAAAAATACCTAATGTCTCTACAGTGGCGCCCGAACTAAAAGGGTTGTGGATGATGACTCTCCACACCCCGGATTTGACGACTAGGTCCCCTAAAACCCTAGTCGCTCTTTAAAAAGAGGAGTATATAAGGTATATCTCCCACATTCTTAGCGTGCCTTCGTGGTGTAATGGTCAGCACACTGAGCCGGTATTTCAGAGGTCCGTGGTTCGATTCCCGGCGAAGGAATTGCATATTTTCATCTCTCTTGTTTAAAAAAATACCTAATGTCTCTACAAATGTACCATCCGAGACAATACATGCAGAAATCAAACTGTTTTGTGTCATAATGGGCTCGCTGGTATTTTACAAAGTATGTTTTGGAAATTTATTTCTCTCCAAAATTCACATTTATCGTATATGTACCTTAAAATGGGGTTAGTTCTAATGATATTAAATATATATGATTGTTTATATAAACAGAAATTTTGTAATATGTTTTCAAAAAGGAAAACAGAAACTTGAAACCGTTCCTGCCGACGCAAGTTGAACGTAGGTTAGCACGTGCGCTATGCTCGTGACTGAAATAACCTTCGTACGTAGAGGTAAGATAAAAATCTCTAGTATTTTTTATTCTCGTCTTTTTTCCTTATCCAGTCTGCCTAGCTTGTTTTTCCGGTAACACTTTGTTACATTTATTTAACTTTTGCAGCTGAAAAGGTTGATTAGTTATTTTAATCATCCCATTATGGGGTTCCACCCTTTTAATTAACAGTTTAATGTGGAGAACCTCTTACACCGATAAGCGAATAATCGCTTGAGTGTGTGAACAGAGACATGAGAATCAAGAAGGGTTAATTGCCCTTTATTTCTTAACATAAGGATTAACACCGTCGGCTCCTACCTCAGAGCGTACAGCAAAGCCTCCACTTGGGCCTGAACGTAAAATAATAAGACCAATTGCTTACATAAAAAGATATAGCCGAAGCTATCAGGATTCTAAGTAGTTGGCCCCTAAATCTCAATTGAGCAGGCGAAGCTATCAAGGGCCTGAAGTACGGCCGAGCGTAGTAATAGCTTAGAGAGAGACGTAGCTCAAAGGCAAATGCGCACTAGTCAAAAACTCTGACTCTAAAACAAGTCAGTGAAACGTCGATTTAAATACTACTCTTAATCATTTGCATTAAACGCGTTTCTGAAAATAAGCTGAAATTAGGAGTGACAGGAAAGTGTGACAAACTTAAAGTGACTGTTATAAACTTAGGATAAACCTTACACCAGATTGTAATATTTGCGATTCAGTTTCACTTTTTTATTTGTAGGAAAAATTCGGCCTTGTTAATGAAAAATCAAGTTTAATTCCCCTACCCACCTAGCTGTTGTTAGAACGGTAGATTTAGAAGTTCTTCGTAATACTTACTGTCAAGTAAAAAATGATATCTGTAGTCTTGCTTTGCAAGTAATTTTAAATCCTTAAAATAGAACACTTAAAAAGCAAAATGAGTAAATTATTCATGTAATGAATGTTAATTGTGTTTACAGTGTATGCCGCATTAAACTCTTTGTTTCACTAGTTCGCTGAAAATTATTTATATATATATATATATATCCACCTTCTCCGGCCCTTATTTTCGCAATCATTTTTCGTAGTCATATGCTTATATAATTACAGAAGTGTTTTAAATAATTACAGAAATATTCATGTTTTGGCAATGTCAGGTTTAAAAAAAAATTTATTTTCGACAACTAACGAAATCCAACATTTAATGCTGTCTCCCAGTTCTTATATTTGGTAAAGATTTATACTGTCTGTCTACGAGAAGAACAGCTCCCGCCACAGTGTCTGCCGGGTAGCGGTCGCTATAGCAACAGGGCTGGTATATTTCAAATAGGGGCGAACCAAGAGTTGTCAATTCATCCTTAAATGCCCAGGATGGCAAACTGAAAAGCAAATCTTCAAGAAACCACTACGGCTTGTTTCAACGGCAACAGACAGCTGCAGACTAACTGGCGAGAGCTTTTCTTATGATAGACAGACTGTAGACGTTATGAAAAAAAACCATAAGAAGTTGACTCCCTTACGATAAAAATTGATCGGGGTATTCAAAATTTACAATTTTTTATGTCATTTTTCAACTTGCCTCAGAGATTGGTTATTCAAGTTAGAATAATTCGGGGAAATAAGTTTAAACGAAATGCAGCAAAAAATGTATATAATTTAATAGGCCGTACAAGGAAGTCATGTGATGTTCACATAAGATTTTTTGGTACTGCAAACGGTATTGGTAATGCAAATCTCTGTGAACTACCATTTGTTTTAAAGAGAATGCAGTTTCAGTTTTCTGTGCCTTCCTCTAAAGAATATATAGATTTTTGTTTTTCCAGAGAAACATATCTAGACCTTGGTCTTTGTGTCTTTGTATTTTCTGAATTACCTTTCTTCTAAGCCTTTTCATGCTCTGAAGTCATCGCACTTATCTGGAAGTGTAAAATATTCGCATCATCACAACCCTTGTTATCAAAAAGTGAAACTGACTCGACTCATATCTCACTATTTGTAGTTGTTCTCAGCTTCGCAAAAACTTCTGAGCTCTTCGAAACTATGCGTAAACCTCTTGTTTTTGTTATAATTCATTATAGCTTTAGCTTT
>KL817632.1:0-36270 GCA_000611955.2 Stegodyphus mimosarum
TTTTTAGGGGTGTGTTGGAATTTGTTAGACGGAAGCTTCTGAATGACAGAAAAAGGGGTGCTGTTAGAGTTGGCCAAAGTTTTGGAAAAAGAAAACTGTATTGGTTAGTAAAAAGTCGTCATTTTTCACGCATTTGTGCTATAAAAATGTCTTTTCAGAAAAGGAAATGGCTCTTAATTAGTAAAAGTTCAGTAGTGTCCAGCAAATTAGAGAGTATTTAATTATGTAAAGAAATACTAACTTAATTCACTGATGTAGAGTATCAAAGATAGAGTTCCGAGGAATTAAATTACATATATACATTAAATTCTTGTAAAAGTCATCCACAAGTTGCCTCCTTTCGGTTTAAGCAAAAATTTCATATGACTTGTTGCAAGGAATTTAACAATTAAGGTAAGCTTTTTTAAGCGAAAGAGATATTATTTTATTGGGAATTTTATTATGTTGAAGTATATTAATGAAGTAGTAAATTTCTTTTTGTAGAAATTCTGCATCATTGTTGATTCGTTTTATTCTGAGAAATTGGGAATTAATGGTATTAATTATGATTTTTTTTGAGATGTTAGAAGTCCAATTGGTCAATTTTAGCGTGTGAAATTTGAATTCTCTACGTTTATCGTAACTTTTAATTTTCTTGTAATCAATGATATTTAAGTCAAGGTAGATTATGTTGTTTTGAAGAGGGTTAGTATTGCTAAGTTTTAAGCTGGAAGGATAAATATCCGCTCCTTCAATCTTGTTAAAGTTATTAATTGCTATGATTTCGTCGATATATCTGTAAATTAAGGCATAATATTTTAGTTGTTCCTTATCTAGTGATAATTGAAACTTATATTCTTGCGTGAAAAGGAAAAGTGTACAAATGGCTGAAGAACTCTTTCCTCCCATTGGAATTCCATTTATTTGCTTATAAAACTTTTTATCAAATAATACATAATTGTTAAAAATGACTACTTGCAGGTAAAGTTTCAAATCTTCTTTCTTGATGATCCAGTTGATCTGTGGAAAAAGATCTGGTAACGTAAGAAGGCTATTGTAAATTTCTTTTAGTGGTAAAGATGAGTATTGATTTTCAAAATCATAGCAATTAATATTCTCGATATCTATTGTCTGCAATGTATTCAAGACTGTTTCGTTGCTATTAATGATCCAGTTGAAGTTGTGTTCTTGAAAATCGTAATCATCTGTTTTAGGAGGATTGCAAAACATTGTCGATTCCTTTCAAGAAATTATTTGTACCATTAGCGATGAAGCGGAATTTGATTGGATTTTTATGGAATTTAGGTAGTCCATAGAGATTTGCAAAACGATTAAAATAGTTGTTGGGGCGAATTTTAAGTTTTTATGCAGGGCCTTAAACTTTTTAAGAATGATTTTTTCATTGGTATTAATGAGTTGATAAGTGTTAGTACTGTTGAGTTCATTATTAATAAGTTGAGTTAATTATTAATAATTACACTTGTATGTAATAAAATGTATATAATAAAATTTGCAAATTCAAAAAATGAAAATAGGTAGGGGATCATGGTTCTTACAATCCTTAAATAATTCTCTCATATATTTCATTTCCCATATTAGTTAATATATGCATATATATATATCCACTTTGTTACTCGGCTCAGTGAGCTCAGTTTCTTTATTCGTATATGTCTGTAAATTGTGCATTTTTTGCTTTAAAAAGGATTGAATTATGTTGTTCTTATCTTTCAGTTACGATTTTATGCCTTTAGTTAACCTGCATGCAATAATTGTGGAATTATCAACAATTTAAAAGTTTCTGAAGTGGGGCTAAGCCTAATTTTTGGTTATGATAGCGGACATATTTGTTTACATTTGATACTTAGCAGAATAGTGAATTTGTTGCCAATCTAGAGAAACTAAGCTTCGCAACAACAAAGTAACGTCTTCTTTTATTATTGCGAATTAAATTATGCTTAATTCATTCTGGAATTATCGTTTAAGTTATTAGCTTGTTTTTGCGTATAAACTGTAATTTTAACTGTAAAAATTGCTTTTTAATCGTTTTAACTGCTTTATATTTGTTGTTTATTGTTTTAACCGTTTATGGTGTTTTATGTTTTTCTATATGTTTCAATTTTTAATGAAAATATTTCGAATTTTTATGTATTTTTTGCATTATCACGAAGTAAGAACTGAATTAATTAGTAGCGCATGCGCATTAGGTAAGCGCCACTGAATCGTCTGTGAAAAGCTCTTTCTTTTTTATTTGTTTAATTTATTTTATACATCATTTTAGATTTATTATAGTATTTGACAAAGAACCTATGACAAAGTACATATTCTTTGGTATTTGAATAGAACTTGTGGTAGTTCTTCAGATGCTATAATGTTCGCGCACTCTGAGTTATGAAATGAATGAGATTAACGCTGTTAAGTGAACCTAGCGCCGATAGTGAACTTTAAAGAGTGCATTTATTCTATTGTGGTTTATGCGGTATCGACGAAGTAGATTTAATTAAAAATTCGTTAACTGTTAATTCAATATGTTTAAATGAAATGCAGGAAAATTGCGCATAATTTAATATTCCGTACAAGAAAATCATGCGGTGTATACATCAGTTTTTTTACTTTTAATTAACAAACTCGTATCTATGAAACTGAGGCTGGAAATAAAATGTTTCTATCCTCAGAGTTGGCAAAACTCCTCCAGCCTAAGATAGTTTCAGATTTAAGCTGAAAGGTTATTGAGTAATAAACTAACAGATTTAAAAACGATAAACACAGTTCTTAAGAATATATTTTTATTTCTTCGTAGGGCTAATTTAAATGAGCATGTGTTAAAATCATCAGATAACTAAATAAAAAATACAAAAGAAATATTCAGTAGTTTTATAAAATTACACTAGCTGGTCTAATCAGTACATGCTTTCTCTTTTTTATGATAACTGCTTCTGGCGGTAGGCCGCGCAATCGGTTAGTTTGTGATGAAATAATATAGCGAATATAAAAATATGTAATGCAAGCTCTAACTCTCGCCGTGAGTTCTAAAGCTGTGCTCTTTTCAAATATTTTGTGATTGTGCTGTTGAATTGAATTTTATGTAGTATTAAGTGCGAACAACGTGATATTTAATAAACAAAGTTAGCACATGAAAGCTTAGTAATAAAGAAGACAAAAAAATTTTTGTAAACCATTTTAATAAACAAACTGAATATTCGCATGATGAACTGAGAAAATACCGAAAAAAAGGGACATGCCGACACTTAACACTGCATCGGGAATTATAAACTGTTGAACAGTATGTGTCGTAAGTGTGAAGAAAACGGTGCTTAATAATAAAGCCAAAAAGAAAGAAAAAAAAGGTTTCCAGGAGCGAGTGTAGTAGCAGACTGATATACTGTGAGCTCAGCGAGAGCTAGAATACCTTAACAAACCCTTTTAGGCGACCGTTGAAATCTGAAACATTTCAGATTTTTTTAACAAGTAATGTATAATATAACTGTAGAGATGTACAATTCCCTCTCAAATTAAATCATTTTTTCAGCCAGTCAACTGTGATTCGATAAAACGGAATAGTTATCGAGAGCGTTTCTTGTAAAAGTTACGTGAAAGTTCGATTCATATTTTTAGGGATAAAGAAATGCTTAATCTCCCATGTTAAAAGTGAGTTTAATTTTTATCACTTCCCAAATTTTTCAACATTCTTTTTTATTCCAGAATTTTCTTTTTAGTTCTATATTGAAAAGAGGTTTTAGAGAATCTCAAACTTATATTTGAAAGAAAACACGTTAGTGGTTCAAATGAATCAATTCTTCCGATAAGATTCCTCATTCGAGCGTCTTCTCGTTTTTTCTCCATTATCTAACGCCACTCTTGATTTACTCCCCGTTCCTGATTCCAGTCTCTTTTCCTTTTTTTTTGTAAATCAACCTTATTTCAAATTATGTTAAATTTATTATCAGGAAACTAATACTTAAGATGCAATACCAAACCATTTTCTGACTCCTTTTACCTATTAACCGTACTATATTGAAGAATTGATATGTTTTATACCTTAGTGAAATATCATGGCTGGAGTCTGAGGCTTATCGGAGGCAAGTTACCAAAACTGTGTTTTCTTTCCTTTCAAATAGCTTTAGTACTCTTATTCCGAATTGTTTTCGGAAAGCATCAATTTCACTTCCTCCTTTAAAATAAGATATCTCTCCTTACAGTTGTGGTACCTAAATATATTGTTGTTTACGTAAGAAATAAATTTTTTTTTCGTCAGTTGGTATCCGTAGAACAACTGGACTGTGTTTTCGCCATCTTTCCTTTTACGCTCCACAAAATAGGAAAAATATTACGTTCCTGGAAGAGGTGACTGGTAGCTGCTCTTCGTAAGAAATTAGTGCTGTAAAAACAGTAAACTTCATGCTCCTTCTTACCTTAATTGTCACATATCATTCGATGTTTATTCCACGTTAGCAAAGATTTTCTTGAAAGAATTGAGAAAAATTTCGTAAAATTTCAAAATTTATTCAAGCTATTAAAATCTCGAAACTTAAAATTAGTTTTCATTCAGATTAGGCAAAAAACAGACAGTTTTTAATATTAAATGTAAAATGCAGCACCTGAATACTTTATATTGGATTGCTGTGCTTAAATCAAACCAGATTACAGGGGAGTCTAATTTCCTGTTTCTGTGGATGAAAGAATCTAACAAAGGAATGCGTAAACAATTAGTGAATGTCCTTTCTCGAAAAGTCGATAAATGCATGATTTTGTGATTAGCAAATATCTACTTCAAACGTAATTATTGTATCTGGGTGTCTGGAAGTTTTTCGGTCTTAAGTGCTCATTTTATTATCCTGCTAATTAACGCTCAGCTACCCCCGACATCTTTGACGGTTATTTATAGAAGATATACGAAAGAAAGGCACCATTTTGTTACAAGCTTAATCGTTGGAGATTATTAATTGTTCATTTGATACCATTCATATTAAATTTTTTATATTGTTACTTTGAAAATTTCTATTTTCGTCGTTTTTTATTTGGTAAAAGAATCTTTCAAAGAATTATTTATCAGAAAAAGCAAATTTGTGACAATTACTTCTAAGTTTTTACACAGGTTTGATGGTAAGGGAGTGAGTAGAACTGAGGGTGACAAAATATAATCACCTATAAGTAACCAGATATAATCCCCACTTACTAATCATCCCCAAAGTTAAGCCATGCGTAAATTCATCGTACGTGCATTCAGTTCAGCGGGGAGAAAGTGTGATCTTGAAACAGTTTCTGGATGATGCGTTCAGAAGAAGCCTGCGGTCTTCAGTTCCCTTCTCCACTTTTCGAACTGAAGGATTGACATTTTAGGATGGTTATGTTAGGTTAATTGATTAAGGATAATCAACTTTAGGCTTATGTGCATAAGGGGAAGGATACATTCGTGGAGGAATTACTAAGGTAAACTAGCTCCTATTCAAGTTACACGTAGAGAAAACTGAGAAAATTCCCATGCAATCGACCCATTTTCGGAGAATGAAACCCGGGACGAATGCACAGTGTTCGGTTAATTTACCGTTCTGCCGCTGGTGGGCATCCATTTCTTCGGATATTTAACTTTGTCAATTTTCTTAAATTATTTTTTGCTACTTTAATTGAAAATGCGCTGTATGAAAAAACAAAATATTACCAGTATCGTGATTCGAATAGTTTAATAACTAGTCTGTTGTGGCCATTATTACAATGAAAAAAAAACATATTTATAAACTTATGTACAGGTAGTTACTGAATTTTTTGACCCTAAGGTATTCTGCGTATTGCAAAAATGCCTAAAGTAGTGATAAAAGTAACAAAAATAATTACAACATACAATATAACGTTTTAAAATATGTACATAAAATTAATATTCATTATTCTGTTTACTAGCGTCACATAACCGATAGTTGGTAAAAAATAGTTTGATAGTTTTGCTCATTCGAGCGCTACCTGCAGTTCTTTTTCGCGAAAATGATTTTTTTAAGCAGACCCTTCGAGTATAGCCCCCCCCCCCCGATTTCCACTGGATGCGAAATCCGTCTCAAGGATCCCGCTTTTTATACGTGTAGACTGAGAATATAGTAATATTTATATTTCACTTTCAATTTTTCACCTAGATGGCGCTACAGGTTTATATCATTGTAAGGGAGTAAGAATGTTTCTTCACAGTCGAACACGATCGACGCTGTTGCTTCTTTCATTGGAGAATAATACGAAAATAGTAAATATGCTTAGTTCTTTTCATGATGTGTCATCTCTATCAGTTTATGCATTGATGGCAAAAGAAAAACTAAAGCCAAAGTGTTTTATAATTATAACTTTGCAATGGGTGGTGTCGACAGATGCGATCAGGAGATGTACTAACCTAGTACCCGAAAACAACTTCGTAAATATTAAAAGATTTTTTTTCCATAGATTGGATCAAGCAATGAGAAATTCGTATATAATATACAGAAAAATAAATATACAAAATAAATACACGAAAAAAAAATCCCTTCTTCATTTCGAGCTAGCTGTGATCGAAGAAATCTTTGACAAATACTCTTCTGTTATATGCTCATCAATACGGTCTACTGGTAATAGTATGAACTTTATTCGCCTTGTAGGGAGACATTTTGCAAGCAACATACCACCAAATTCTATAGAAAAGGAACCTAGAAAGCAATTTGCTGTGTGTTGCTGCAAAAAAGACAGCAAAGGGGGAAAATACGTAAAGAGACTGGCATTTGGTGTGAAGAACTTAAAGTTGGATTATGTTTACAGCCATGTTTCAATATTTACCTCGCTAAAAAAATGTATAATAATAAGTGAATACAAGTAGTATTATTATATGTACAAATTATTTAGTATATATATTTATCAAAATCGAAAAGATCCTGTATATTTTTATTCCATGCACGCTAAAATGGCGTAAGCCGTATTGCATGCTTTTTAAAAATGAAAAAACTATTAAAATTCCTGCATTACACTAATGTTGTTTTTAAAGATGTGAATAGTAATGTATGAAGATAGAGGAAATAAAAAAAAACCGCCTCGTATTTCAGAATGTATCAAAATCCAACAGTACGCGGAGGGTTAAGCAGAACTCAACAACGCATGTAATTGGTAAATGCATGGAATAGAAAATTTAGTTTATCTACAATTTCTAGTTTGTCTGTAATTTCTCTCACACGCTTACAGCAGCAAATAATATAAAACTCTATAAATTTTCAGATAAATTATTATTTAAATAAAACCATTAAAGCAGAGAAAATAGTACTTCTTAGAATAATAAAAAAAGTTATAAATAAATAAGTTATAAAATTTGACGCTCATTGAAGGTACTTCTATACGGTCTGTAACTTCTGTCACAAGCTTATATCAGCAAATAATATAAAACGCTATAAATTTTCAGATAAGTTATTATTTAAATAAATACATTAAAGCAGTGAAAACAGTACTTCTTAGCATAACAGGAAAGTTATAAATAAATAAGTTATAAAATTTGACGCTCATTGAAGGTATTTCTATACGGTCTGTTGATTAAGAGTAGAAGCTCTTGCTAAGAGAACGAGAGGAACGCAATGGAAGACTTGCAACTGATACATAGAGTTTGCGTTCCTATATTAGGATGGCGCCGAAATCGTAAGATAGTTTCGATTCAAAATAACTTTAATAAATTCAGCTACTCTCACTTTATATCAAGCAAACTAAAAACAAATGGTATTCATACGTAAACATCTAGTAATAATACACAGTTAAGTTTTAAAATAAGTATTGGAACAGTTATAGGTCAACCACATTCTAGCGACCGAATCCTACCGACGACAAATCCAAAGCGCCAACGCACGGCGACGAAAAGGTGTAAATTTGTTCGAGAGGCATAAAAGCAAACACTTAGTTCTGATTAAAATTTTGAAAATATACTTTTGTAAAAATGTGCTTATACTTCAGATCTGAAAAAAAATAGCACAATGTATTTTTAATTTCCAAGATACACTTTTTCTATACATAAACACTTCTATAAACGGGGTTATCTTAAAATTGCAACTTTATTTCTCGGAACTTCATCCCCCTTGGCACACACACACACGGGGTCTGTTGAGACAGTAACCCTAGGCAGAGGATCCTTTAATCGCTTCGGTGCCACTTTTTAAGACGAAAAATCAATGGTTTGGGGCCCTCTGAAACCCAAGGCCTTAAGCAGCAATGAAGCCCTGAGAGTACACATGGTTTGTTATTAAGCATTCGAAAGATCTTGCACTGTCAATGCTGTCTATGCCTTGAAAGACAAAATACTAAATAAAAAATGAAAAAAAAATAAAAAAATTGCTCCAAAAAATGAGATTCTAAGTCTGCATTAAATTCTTGTAGATTAAAATCCACTTCAGTGGATCTCAAGAATGATATTGTGATACAGGTTGAAAAGGAGCTAATGAATAAGGTTCTAATGTTGTACGTAATTCCACTATAATATTAAAATTCCTTTGCAGTAAATATTTTTATTAAATAAATTTTAACGTTTCATTTAATATTTCTTCATATTTTCAAAATCAGTTTTGGTCTCCTGTTGATAGCACTAAGATTACAGTATACCTCTTGCAACTGATAATCTTCAGAATCGAAAACCTAAAGTGGTCTTGTATTCTTGCAAATAATTTGGATGAAAAATTAATATTAACTGTTAAAAATATAAAATAGATTTACTTCTTTTCAAATGAATTAATTTAGTGAATTACTCAACAAGATACAAAACCTGAACATTGCTGATATCTGGTTGGTTGAACTAAGTCTGTAAGAATCCATAACCTAAAGGTTACTGTTTATTAATTTCATGTGATTTGCTTGTTTAGCTACTGATTAGTTTATTTCGATGAATACGTTTTAGCTACAAAATAAACATCAAATATCCTAAAACTTTGTCGCTTACAAGTTTAGCCAAAAAAAAAAGCATTGATACTAACATATGTAAATTTTAGAAAATTTTACTAAAACATGTTACATGACCAAAACTAGCACATAGTAAAGGCCTATTTTATTTGATTCCTTTCTCCAACTTGAGCGGTGGGTGTTCTATCAGTTGCTCAAGAGCTATTTAATCCTGCAGTCTTCTTCAGACACCCTATGTCCTTTAGCTAAGCATTTCGTTAAACATGGATAGTTTTTATTTTGCATTCCACAAAAAAAATAACTCCCGAAAAGGACATGATTTCAACAAATTAAGAATTTATGACTGATTTCCGTCTTGAGACTGGTTTTGATGTACTGTAAACAACAGCAACTACAAAAATAACAACAGCAAAATATCGAGGTTTTCCGACAAAATGTACAATTTTGATACATTCTGAATCAATTTATTTTCTATGTTCTACTTTTTGCCTTTTTCCTTTCTAGCATTCGAAGTACCGAAAAATTTAAAATTTTTCTCAGCTTCCATTATATATACCTATATATCTGTCTATAATTCCAATCGAAAGGAAAGACATTTTATATCGGATAGTTCTATCAAGTTTTATTTCATCAATTTCCACTTCCCAAACATTAACCAAAGCCTTAGTTAACATTCCATCGAACTGATAATTTAAGTCAATTATATTCTTAATATTTAGCTTAAAGTGACCCGAGCAGCGTAAAATGGAGAAACTTCCCCACTCCCGTAGCTCCCGAGAGTGCGGAAAAAGAAACTCTGAATTTGGCGAGCTGAATCTGACCATAACAGTTTGATGAACTGGTTTTCAAATAACAGTTTGATGAACTGGTTTTCAAGGCTCGTTGAATCCTTTTTATAAATGGGACTCAACCGTTAGTTTTAAGTTCAGTTTTCTTCTGTTTCTTCTTTGTTTTTCACAATACTCCTTCAACTGAAGTTTATGCGAATTAAATGACAAGCAGCATAATTTAATAGCGGGATGTTAATCTTTATCGTGAGCCTAGAGGGGCTTGTATCTAGCGGATGACGTTTTCCGTAATTAAGTCGTCTGCAGTGTAATTGTGAATGAGATTTTGAGAAGTTTCGACTGTGTTTAGTTACGTTGTACCGTTCTGACCCAAAAAATTACACTTTTCAGATTTAGAGCAATGATGTAAATATTCGGAATCTTAGAATCAAAGTAAGTTGACTTTTTTACTAGAAGAGCATGAGCAATTTACCTTACGATCTGAAGCTTTGTAAACCCACCCAATAAACTTCTATTTGAATTTTACATTTCAGTTGCATATGATAATGAGAGTTCAACAGTATCACTAGTCATATAATTTCTGTGAATAGCCATCAGGTAATTTTAAGCAATTTTGCATCAGAGAAATTAGTTTTATTTTGTTAAATTTATGTAGCTAAATGCTGTTTTTCCTTCCCGGAGGACGTACAAGTGAAATCCGGTTACTGCTTTAAATGTTAATGCTAACAAAAGCGTTCTCAATCGTTTCGAAATAGTTAATTACTGAGTTAATAACTGATTCGGTATTGGACACTACTGCTCACCTTCGTCTTTGCTGTTGACCACTCTGCTAAGCCACCTAAAACTCATCTTACCACAAATATTCGGTCAATGGAAAGAAATAGAGAGGAGGAGGAAATTCCTCAGGAGAGGTGCTGATGAAAATGTGTAATCGCTATTGTAGCAAACTAATCGACTCGGATTCCAATCCCAGCCAAATGGCTAGCTGCTCGGTTTTCTTATGGATTTCTTTATATATTATGTTAACAGCAGACACAATTTCCTTCAGAAAATCCTCCAAAAAAGTGTAGTGCTTTGTTATAATCAATTATACAATAACCTAGGATCAGTGTTTACTTGAAATAGGTTATTTTAATATTTGCTACAGTTTTTTATATTCAAACATGTATAATGATCTAATATTAAATTTTTCAATCAAAGAAAATACGGATTTCTGAGGTATTTATACTAGGTTTAAGACAAGGTTTAACTAACCTTTTATTTAAATACCTTAAACATGCGTAACTGCTCGTGAGCAAGATCTCTGACAGTCTGACGAGTATTAAACCGTAGTAATTTAGAAATAAATTTACTTATTACAAAAATGCATTAGCCTTCATTTCATGAAACATTATGATTTATTTAATTAAGAAATTTATTAGTCTTTCTCTAGATAAAACATTAAAAATTTAACATAACATTAAAAAGATAAATTCCAATTGAAATTATGATATGGAAAAATCTGTCTAACATTAAAAAGATAAAAACTATCTTAACAATAATTATTTTATCTCAGTATAAGAATCCTTGTTTATCAATTTCATTCACAAAGATTTTTTATTTGAAAGCTAAGCTACGTATTGTAGACATTTCATTTATACTTGGAACAGAATATTCCTGTTTCAAATTCGCCCACCAACAGCCAAGCGGTATAAAGTGGCTGAACACTGATAGTTCTGACCTAAGTTTGAATCTAGGAGAAGGCCTGTTCGATTCCGGCTACTTGAGCGTTTTCGTACTTTTGCCTATGTATAACATGTATTAAAACCAGTTTTCTTTATAAAGTCCTCCACGAAGGCATCCCAAACTAAAGAAAAAACTGGCTGCACAGATTGTCTAATATAACACGAGACACAGAAATAACGTTCTTGATTCCATTAACACCATTAAGAAGATAAACAAAGTAGAAAGCATATTTATAGAATACATATAGCTAGTAGAAACATTTTCTGGACTTGGCCAGAAAATCCTTTACAACGATATTATACCTCATGGCACAAACTTCTCAGAAATCTTTCTGATTCCCACTTCTGCAAATGAAATAAACTTTCGTTCGTAAAACTTCGTAAACTTTCATTAACTTTCGTAAAACTTCGATGAACTTTCGTCTTTGACGATCTAAATTATATTTAATTTTTACTGGATCATATCATGTCTTGTACACTAATATCTTAAACGATTAAGCCACTAAAATTATATTCAAAATTTTCATAACATTTTCAACGGATAACATTTTTTACAGTCATAACATTTCTAAAACACGTTTTGCGATTTCGCGCAAGATTTGATGTAAATATGCTTCTTCAAATTTCTATCATCCATTTCTTCATGCCGAAATATCCACCAGATATTTATTGCACTATAAAGTATTTCTTGTGCCTTCTTAGCATGCCTTCGAGGTATAATGATCAGCACACTCGGCACGTATTTGAGAGATTTGAGTCCCAGCGAGAGCATTGCTCATTTTTTAGGACGCCTACTTCAAAAAAATAAAATCCTATTATTTCTACAGTGGTGACCGAACTAAATAAAGTGGTGGATGATGATTTTCCACCACCAGGATTTGGTGACTGGGTCTCCTAATCCCCAGTCGTCCTTTAAATGGGGGAGGAGTACATAAGGTATTTCTCTAACCTTCTTAGCATGCCTTTGTAGTGTAATGGTCAGCACATTCGGCGATCCGAGATTCCCGGCCAAGGCATTGCTCTTTTTTCATGTCGAAATGACCAAATGTCTCTACAATACATTGAATTAACATCTGCTTCTATCAGCTTAGAGTTTACTCAAGTGTTTATTCGGACATGCCCAAACTCGAGTACTTATATTATATCAATACAATTATGTCACTCGACTTATCTGGGCTAAATTTCAGATATAATGACACTTATCCAAATCCTGATAACAGGAAACGCAGACATCAAAGAAACCAAATATTGATGTCTTATATATATATATTTAATGAAACACCAAGCACTTAATTATGATGAACCAAACTTAGACGTAATGATGTCGTAGACTACTGATGACACAAAATGCTGAAATGCTGTTCCATACTGAAAAGCAAACTTGGCAGCCGAGGCAAATTAAATATTTTTATTTCAATTGACATTTGCGGCCACAATTTGGTCGGCACTCTAATCGTGCTTATTCAAGAAAGATAGCAGCGTCTTATCGAGAACAGAGCTTGAAGCAAAAGTGCAAAGTTATTTCAATATTGCAGCTTATTAATAGAAAGGTTAAGTAAAGTTACGGTGTTAGCTACATCATCAGCGTTAAACAAATCATACGATATGGACTGACCTAGAAATGATGCAGTCCAGAAAAAGGCATTACTGTTATTAGAATAGAGAAATGAATTAAGGGACTATTGCTAGTTTAAATTATAATTTTGAGATTTGCATATTTTTTTATCTTATGAAAACCATAATTGCTCACATATGTATCAAAGCATATCACTTTTGATCTTGAAAATAATCAATTTGTTTGAAAATTCGAAGATGTCATTTGTTCAGTTTTGTAATAAAATCATAAACTTGCTTTCATCGCTTTCTGAATTCAGAGGCTTGAGATTTTCCAAACTGACTACATTTATGTACAAAATTTCTTGAATGAACAGTGTGCTTAGGTAAAATTGTTCTTGAAACAGGCTGAAATTCCACAGAAACAAATCAGTGATAATATCTAATACTTCATTCTCAATCATCAAAAATCCCCTTTAGTCATGATTTCCAATTTAATTTCCTTTTTTTTAAACCTGTCATAGCTCTATTATAATAAATTATTCATCAGTAAAAATTACGTTTAAGCTCACGATGGGATCAGATTCTCAAATTATCTCTCTCTGGTATCTTCTTATGCCTATACTATTCGAATACTTGATATATCAACAAGTATCAGCAATAACAAGAATATTCAAGAAGATGGGAATAACTCTCATAAACTGATAAACTTACTAAATCAGTATTTCTGGTTCCGTGCAAATTATTATATCTTAATATATCATAGTTGGAAAAAGATATATGATTTTGTTCTGGCTCAAATAATTTTATAAGTCTCATAATAAGACCGATAGTTTTATAAGGTGCACCTGTAGAAAACTACTTCAAAAAACGGATGCAGCATGATACTAGCATTTTCAGAGCTATGTGTCATGACATGCAGATGCTTCATATGTTATGTGTCAGAACCAAGACCTTTTGGGTGTAATGCATTCATAGAATCTTGTAAAGAAAATGAACTGAACTTGAATATAATTTGTGCACCTCTTTCGTCTATTCTGTTTCTATCTATCCTTAAATCATCATTTATATTGCATTCCTACAACTCTAGTTATCCTGCTTCCCTCAGTTTGAGCTGTGATCAGCTCTGTGACTACCGAGTTGATGAGAAAGCTGTATTGCTTGAGTTAAATCATTTTCAGCTTTAAGCTGGTTGGAAAATTTTCTTTGAAAATGGCCAGTCTTTCTCTCTCATGAGTATGATAGCTCAGCTATAGCAAGGAAGCTAAAACCTATCAGCTGAATATGTGCTGAAACCTGTTTAACGGTACATAAAACAAGTGAAGGAAGTCAACTACTGCATACGCCTAGTGATGGATGTTGTAGCTATTCGCAGAAGCTAAGAACAAACCTGAAGCATTTGTTCTGCTTAAGGCAGAGCTCTGCTTAATCTGCTTAATACTGTGCTTAAGCAGAGCAGCGTCTTGACAAAATTTTCGAATTATTATGAGTTGAACAGATCAAGAGATTACCGTTAGAGTATAGGACCAAAAGCCCCAAAAGGCCCAAAATGGTTATTTTTTTTCGTAACACGATTTTGCGTTGATTCATTTTAAGTGCTGTCCACTGTAAATGCTTTCAAGTGAAGCTTTGTTTCACTTTTCATTAGAGTCTGCTGTCATTTGGTAAAGTATAAGATATTTGTCTTTCAGATTTAATCTGTCTGTTATTGACCATCAAACTCAGCTATTTAAAAGCAATAAGCACAATCTTTAAAAATATTTTTGTTTTACTTTTTAATCTGGTTGATTTAATTATAAAGACATTAATTTACGGTATTTTTAGCTAAAAATATTCAATATTTTTATAGATAAAGTTATATATTTTTCACTTTCAAATATAGAAAATTAAATAACGTTCTCATGTTAGTCTAAATGTATATTCATCTAGTATCCTATAAACGTCTCACTTCTTCACCTGGGCAAACTCTACTGATAATCTTCATTAACAAGTCATATTAAACTTTAAAAAAGCCCTTTGTGGCGACCGTTAAAATCGGAACCTTTAAGGAACCCCCTTTTAAACCCCCTTTTTCCTCAATTTTTATAATTTTATTACTATGTAAGGCATTTTCTCCCTCCTTTCGGCATGTCTTCGTGGTATAATGGTCATGACACTTGGCGCGTGTCCGAGGCTCAAGATCCGGCGAGGGCATTGCACGTTTTTCCCATCTCCTTCTTCAAATTAACCTAATGTCTGTATAACTATTATTATTATTATTACTACCATTATTATTATCTTAATGTTTCTTTAGAGGAATGAAAATTTGAATGGAATGAAAAATATATGCCAATTTACACATTTTTCCACTTCCATGAAAATCCGATAACAAATTTTCCAATAAAACATTTAACAGATAAGTTTTAAATTCGTCAACTTAAAGAGAAACAGTGATGTTCATAATGAGTTTTGATGATAAAAAATAATGAATAGGTAGAGACAATTACTTTTTATTTAAACGCTCGATGTATTATTGAAGACTTGCAGATATATTGTGTTCAAAACCTCAAAATATTTAAAATGAAATAAATTTACACCCAAACATAAAAATGTTTTAATATTATACGTATTTCTCCTTCCTAATTTGCGCATAAACATAAACTATTTCCTAAGCGTTGAAACACTTGAACCTAAAGTTGGGGTCGTCATTATTATAGTACTTTTTAATTGTTTCATTTCGTTTACGCTGTCAGTATATTTTTATTTGTTTTATTTTTTCTAGTTCCTCTGACAGCAAGAAAAACCAAGTCCGAGACTAAGTCAATTAGCTTGTGAACTTCTTTTGATCTTGACTTTTATGTACAAAAAGTACTCGGTTGGTTCAGAAAGTGATTGCCACTGGAAACTATTAATACAGCACTCAAACTGCGTCTCATGTAGCTGAGATTTCCAAATTACTCTAATTGCATTCTCATTAATTGGGTCATCTGCAAAGATCATTCATCATCAGCCTTCATGTGAAAGATTATCTTAAACATGACATTTTGCAAGCTGAAGCGCTTGAGCTTATAAACCTCGGTTATAGCTATGTTCATTTGTAGATGACAGAAGCGTCTTTGATTTGTAGAAGAAAGAAGCGTCTTTATATTTTTATGAAATTTAAAAAAATTAAGTGGAACGCTACTGTCTGTCAAACAAAGTATCTGTTGTATGATAGCCAATTGAAAATTGACTTTCCGACTAAAGTCTAGTTCATTAAATATACCTTTAGCGAATTTAATTTATTTTATTTCAAGACTCATTCAACCAAATATTACTGGTCACTTAGTCCATTGCTAGGCATAAATTATTTTGCATTCGCTGAACTGTACGTCTTCAGTTCAAACTAAATTAAAGCTCTCAGCCTGGCTGTTTTGCATTCTGTCTGAAAAATATGACATCATAAGCAGCAGATAATTTCCATAAAAGCATTCTTCTTAGCGTGAATCAAAAGATCGCAATCGCACACGTATGAATTTTATTAGCTTTAAAAAATTAGGAATCGCAACATTTTTCCCAAACTATGATGAAATTTTTACATGCAAAAATGTACATAATAACAGCATATTTTATTCTTTAGATTTAAAAAAATTAAGATCCACATAATTATGAAGTGCAAAAGCGGTGTAAACCAAAAATAAAAAATGCAAAAAGAAATAAAACTTATTTAATATCTTTCGCCACATCGTCTACAGGAAGTTGGTGTAACGTAAGAAGTAAATAAGTCAGCCTGCTTCTGAACTGATTGTGATAAAATTCGCAAATGATAACTTAAAAATTAAATTCATCACAAAACAATTTGTATCCTTAACAGGATGAGCGAAAGCTCAGTATTTCAAGAGAACCAAATAATTGCAAAAAACAGCATCAAAACCATTCAATGGATTAAGAAATTTTAAAAAAATTAAAAAAAAAACATGCTGAGAAGACTGAGTTTAGACATCAATCTAACAACACATGAAACATTATACATAGAATAGTTTTCAAAACTACTCTCTTGCTCTATCCTATGTATAATGTTTCATTTGTTGTTTACATTTAGATAAAATCTGCTCAAAAAAATTCAATCATGTTTTTTATTTTTATTTTTTAATCAAATTTTAGTATTTTTCACAATTTTTTTTAATTGGCCACTTTTGCCCTTCCTAATCTAACATGTAAGGATTGGCTTTGAAAAGATACAAATTGTCTTGTGTTAATTGAAGTTTTAAGTTCTAGTCTGTAAATTTGTATCAATGTTAGTTGCAAAACAGGCTGATCCGTTTACTTCTTTCATTAGACCAACCACCTGAGGACTATGGGCGAAAGCGTAAATGCTCTTTATTTCTTTATGTATTTATCATTTTTCGTTTACACTGCATTGTCAGTCCTTTAAAAAAATTTCACCTGTCTGCTATGTATGCAAATAATTTTATGTTTATTTTTAATGGTTTGATCCATATTGAATATGCAATGGAGTTAAATGTTTAGTTTTTATTTTACAATGTTACCGCCATACCACCAGTTGTTGCAGCTATAAGCGCATAATTAGATTAGGTTTTTAACTTCTTTTTAAGCTATATTTAGTCATTATATACATACATATACAAATGTACAGAGAAAGCTTTTACATTTGCAGGCATTTTATACCTTTATAAGGTATTTCTCCTGCCTTCTTCGTACGCCTTCGTGGTGTTGTGGTCTGCATGTTCGACGCGAAACCGAGAGGTCCGTGGTTCGATTCCCGGCGAAGGCGTTGCTCATTTTTCATCTCACCTGATTCCAAAATATCCTAATGTCTCTACACTGGCGCCCGAACTAAAAGGAGATGGTGGATGATGATTCTCCACCACCGGGATATGGCGAGTGGGTTCCCCAAACCCCAGTCGCCCTTTAAAAGGGGGAGTATATAAGTTATTTCTCCCGCCTTCTTCACACGCCTTCGTGGTGTAGTGGTCTGCATGCTCGATGCGTAACCGAGAAGTCCGTGGTCCGTGGTTCCATTTACCAATGGTCGTGTAATGCTTGTTTCGTAATTAAAGCAAACTCCGTTGGAACACAGCAAACTTTATTTAATAGATCAATTTCATAACTGCAACATATAATTCGAAGAAAGGTTAACATCAAAAATTAACAGCCAAAACGTATTCTATCTCTTTTTAAATTAAAAATCATTATCTTACTTCGTGCGAGAACCGCACGCAGCTCTCGTGTTGGCGTTTCAAACATTGCCATTTATTAACAGATATATTTCAAATTCAACTATTTTAAAAGTTTAAGATTATTATTGCAACAATATCTAAAGCTGTTACAATCTCTCCCCCAACGGAGAAACTTTTCCGAAGAGAAAAGTTCTTGAACGCGACTTTCTCATTAATATTAAGAGAAGGCAAATAAGATTAGAGTTAAAAACCTCACTTTCTGGACAATGCAAATGCATTTCAGAACACTTATTAATCCCAGTTTCAACAGACACAGCACTAGAAAATGATACAGATGAATCAGCATTTTCTTGAGATTTTGTTGAAGTACATTTATCTGATTCACCAGAAGATTTTTTTAATGTCAGAATCGTTTCTAACAATATCATGATCCGAATTAACCACACACATTTTTGTTTCATCTTTTGGAACTGAAATGTTCTTGTTCTCAAGTCAAATGATGTCAGCTGCTTATCAGTTATTTTCCGGTCAGACTGCTCTCCGCCAATGTCAGAAGATTTTAAAGGCTCTTCTGCCTCTTCATCAGTTAGTTTAATTTTTCTAGATGTCTTTTCACTACTGTCAGCAGGTTTTACCTCTTGCTCTTTCTCTCTATCAGTCACTACACGCTTTTTTTCTTGTTGCTTATTATTACCACCAACAGAATTTCCAGTATTTTCAGATGATTCTGCCTTTACAGTACAACATTCAGAAATTTCTGATGCAGATGCCTCAACTTGAGCAGCATTTTTATCAAAAGATCCCATCACTTCCTTTTCTTTACCATCAGACATTACGTCAGCATTACTGCAAGATTTATTGTTTTGCACAACAGAATGAGTACTATCATCAGCATCTAACACTGTGGAATGGATTTTCTTCGTTTTAATTGATTCTTCAGATGACTTCATCACACATTCTGTTGAATCAACAGCTTTTACTGGTACTTTAGAAACATTTTCAATACACTGAGAATTGCTTTTAATGTCTCTTTTCACAGAATTCTGTTCTTTTTGCTTAAGGATATCTATTTTGTTTTTAGTATCTGTTTCACAATTCTGATTCGTTATCTCAGATTTTGTATAGATGCCTTCCCAGTTTAGTTCAGGAGCACTGACTTCATGCTTATCATTTTGAGTACATACAGGACTACAGTTTATGTTAGATTTTAATAATGTATCTGTTACTTCACATTCAGCAGCACTTTTGATGTCAGTGGACACTTGTGCACCACTAAAATTATACTTACTCAAATTATCAAAACATGTACCACTAAATGAAAGCTTTTCGTTGGCATTTATATTTTTACAAGAATTAGAATCCAGTTTTGATTTTTTATCATGAGTTACAGATTGAATAACACTGTTCTGAAGACCAGCCATGGGGTTATTATCACACATGTTCTGTAAGGCTTGCAAATGGGAGAAGCCTGAAACTTGTGATGGTCTGTCATCATGCTTGTAAGCTATATCTCCATATTGGTTTAATAATTTACTGTTTTTAACTTCAAATTTCACTGACTTCCGAGCATGTTCATAACTTCCTTTAACAGAATCATCTTTCACCATAGATAAATGTTTCTTTTTAAATGGCCGTGGTACTTGAGGATTAATGTTCATACTAGGGTTTTCTACATTAGAACATTTGTCATAGAGAGGATTTTCTACAACACTTTCTGGATGAATACTTCTCAGAGAATCACTTCTTTTGGAATCAGGAAGTAATGAATTTTTACTATCAACAGAAAGAGGCCCAGTACTAGAATGATTATTAGTCACTGATGCACTTTGTTTGATTCCATCAGAAGTCCGACAAGATATGCTCAAGTCCATTGGTACTTCATCATTGCAACTATTTTGGTGAATATTTGAATGAAATCCATCGCTGCATTTTAAAAGATTAGACTTTTCTGAAACATTGCACAAAACATCAACTTCATGATTCACAGCAACAGAACGGTTTGGATCTACGTGCTCTTTATTACTTGGTAATGAATCACTGGAAATTAAACTACATTCAGATTGAGCAGCAGCTAGTTTCTTTTTTTCATTGCTCCATTTCTCATACAATTTTATTTTCCCAACTTTGAATTTGCTTTCTTTTTCTCTTTTCGTTTGAGCTCTAGTAGTCACAACATTAACCTGATGAGAGTGATTTTGAGGTTCTTTTTCTTCATTCAGTAGTGCAGCAGTTCGGTTGCCTAATAAATACCTTCCTTTGTCGAGTTCGTTTCCAATAATGGCAGCCTTGGTTATTACATGTCCGAGATCGCAGTTTAGTTCGACTTCAGCCAAGGGTAAACAGGTTGGATTTAAATCTAATGGTTGTTGCACCCACACTTTTTCACCTGTCAGCATTTCTGGCGTGATGTATTTACGACAAACTATATCAATACTAGCACCTGAATCTCTTAATATAGGAATTTTGTAGCCATTTACGTATCCAATACTAGTATAAGGTAACAGAAATTCATCGTCCGGTCTTGAACTAATTCTGTTTAGATTAGCAGAAGATTCAGTACTATTCTTAAGTTTTGGACACTGAGGTCTTAGATGCTGATAGGACCCACAGTGGTAACATTGCAGTGACTTTCGTTTTTCATATTTATCATCTGGACGTGGACTACTAGGTTGATAGATCTTGCTTCCCGAATTAAACTTTGAAGGCCATTTATTTTCAGCATTATTTTTATCATCGGAATTTGTTTTACTTTGAGTTTTTGGATTGTATTTCCCTTTCCGCCGATCGGCTGCAAGATTTTTTTGGAAGTTTCCACGGACGTTTTCGTAGGCATCAAGTTTTTCGGCTAATTTCTTGGACGAAATCATTTCTACCCATTCGTCAAGAAAATGATCTCGAATTTCAGGAGGGACTCGACGCTTAAGCTGATCAATCACCATCAAGTCCAACAACTGTTCAAAACTCTCAACTCCCAAACCAGTTACCCATTCCTTGCAATAATTTTCTAATTCATAGCTGAAATCCACCCATGTTGATTCGGTACTTTTTTGATGCTTCATGAATTTCTGCCTAAACCTTTCAGGACTTAATTTAAAACGCTTTAGCAATAAAGTCTTCACATGTTCATAATCTTTAGCTTTATCAGAGGGTTCTCTAGCTATTATTTGTGTTACTTCGTAAGGAAGTAGTCCTAGCAAATGAGATACAAATTCTTCTTTATCAATTTGAGCCCATTCTGCTTGCCTTTCAAACAGTGATAAATATAGACTGATATCTCCTTCTTTGTCGTCAAATTTCTGCATCAGATGTCGCAATTCCGTTTTCGCCCGGACCTGTCCGGTGGTTTGAGACTTTATCTCAGCTTCAAGTTTTAATCTCTCTAAATCATATTGTTCTTTCCTTCTTCGTTCCTCTACTTCTTCCTGTCTCCTACGTTCCTCTACTTCTTCCTGTCTCCTACGTTCCTGTACTTCTTCCTGTCTCCTACGTTCCTCTACTTCTTCCTGTCTTCTACGTTCCTCTACTTCCTGTCTCCTACGTTCCTCTTCCTGTCTCCTACGTTCCTCTTCCTGTCTCCTACGTTCCTCTTCCTGTCTCCTACGTTCCTCTCTTTCTTCCCTCTCTTTTCGGTCCTCTATTATCGTGTTTAAGACTTCTTTGACGAATACTTCGTCATAATCTCTGCTCTCAATAATTTTCTGTTTCAGATCAACTATTTTCAAATCAGCAGTCACCTGAACACCTAGTTCA
Organism: Stegodyphus mimosarum; assembly: GCA_000611955.2. Lineage (NCBI taxonomy): Eukaryota > Metazoa > Arthropoda > Arachnida > Araneae > Eresidae > Stegodyphus > Stegodyphus mimosarum. The sequence goes on from KL817632.1 coordinate 21,826, forward strand.
GTTGCGAGATTCTGCAAATCCTCCTTACGAGCTCTTCCTAAGAAAGACATTTTTTTCTACTTCTTAAGTTTACGAACACCCTGTTCTTTACGCTTCCTCAAAATAGCTCAACTTAATTGCAATAAATAAATAAAGTGCTCTGGCAACAAGGAATTAAATGCACTTGTTTAAATGCTCAGAATAAGCAATACCACATTTATTCCGAACAACCTATGACTGTTACCATCAGTTGATATGCAGTGATGCACCATAAAATAACATACAATAATTTACGACTCAAATATATATGTAAAAATGCAAGATAAACTTGAGTATTAAAGTTCAATGATGAACACTTCAAACTATCGAAGTCCAATGATGGACACTTCAAACTAAGTCCAATGATGGACACTTCAGACTAAGTCCGATGATGGACACTTCAAACTAAGTCCAATGATGGACACTTCAAACTAAGTCCAATGATGGACACTTCAAACTAAGTCCAATGATGGACACTTCAAACTAAGTAAGGAATAGTAAACTGAGTTTAGAACACAGAAAACTTTTGCACAGTTATACTAAAATTTGCAACGATGCAAAACACATTTTCGTATGCTTTTCTGCAGTGTTTAAAATCAAAATTCGTTCAAATAACTTTATAATATCGTTTGAAATTGGGAATAAAGAAATGCTATACCTTGCTTTCCAGGAGATGTGCTTTCATTTCAAAAGCACGCACGATTATTCTATCTCGTCGGTGCCTCCAAAAATAATTAAGACTGTAATGCTTGTTTCGTAATTAAAGCAAACTCCGTTGGAACACAGCAAACTTTATTTAATAGATCAATTTCATAACTGCAACATATAATTCGAAGAAAGGTTAACATCAAAAATTAACAGCCAAAACGTATTCTATCTCTTTTTAAATTAAAAATCATTATCTTACTTCGTGCGAGAACCGCACGCAGCTCTCGTGTTGGCGTTTCAAACATTGCCATTTATTAACAGATATATTTCAAATTCAACTATTTTAAAAGTTTAAGATTATTATTGCAACAATATCTAAAGCTGTTACAGTCGCTTTCAAGAAAGAAAATGAAGCTAACAAAAAGCAAAAGCCAAAAACGTATTCAGCCTCATCAGCAAAATATTTAGCCTTACATTCAACCTTACTCAGCCCAAATCTCATTCAACGCATAAGATCTGAGTACCATTTGTTTCTATTAGGAAATCGCAAGAGCTATGATTTAAAGTAGTAAAGATTATTTATTGATATTAAGATATAATTGATCAGATTACGTATCAGGAAAAAGATATAATTTTAAACATTATAGCTTTGGAAGACAATTTTATTTAAAATATTTTAAACTAAAATTTCAACTAAAATGAATACTGAAGGTCTGCTTGGAATTTATTTTTTTTTCCGTGGCATCATTGATGCTGCCAAATCAAAGACTCGGGATAAGCGTGAGCCGAGTGAAAAACTAGCAAGGCGCCCATTCTTCTGAAAATTTATAAATTCGTTTTAAAAAAAGAAATCTTGATTGCTGACTTTGAAATATCAATCAATCAATCAGGCAGGTATCGCCGGGATGTCGCGCGAAGCGCGACGTGTCCGGCTCGATGAAAATCAGCCCGAAGGCAACAAGACGGTAAAGGTTCAGGACACGTGGCAAAAAGGAGGTCAGAGGGTGTGGAAAGAAGGGCTACAATGACACCACAAAAAAAAGAGCGCAAAACGACGGGAGAGGCAGTCAAGCGCAAACAAGAGCTGAGTGATGCAATAAGATACAAGACGAGTAAAATAACAAGAATAAGTGCAGTTACAATCAGATTATAACTTTGAAATACGTCAAAAAACATCCTATTTATAGCTTTAAAATAATACATGTTTTCTCTGTGCGTATCTTTAAAATGATAAAACTGTCATAACATTACATATGTTAATTTAAAAGTGTTGTATTTTTTATATTACTTTCATTCTTACTATTGTATATTTATTCTTACTATTGTAATTTCCATGAATTTGGTACACTATAATGTAAATATGCTAAGTAGAAAAATTATTTAAATATGATTAACTGATTTACTTTATAGCAATTAGGTTCATTTAATACTCATTTTTATTGCATGGTTTCCATTAATTTGAAAATAAAAGCATGTTAAAGAATTTTGTATTGAAAATTAAGCAGCTGAATTAAGAAAAGGATTAATAACATTAATTTTTTCTCAAAAGCTCTGTGGATTTATAGTAATGGATGTACTTTTTCTGACATTTAACTTATTATTGGTTTCAACTACACAGACTGAACTTTCCCAGCCACCTTGCCTTTAGAATCAGTGGTTCTGTACCATCGCCAATTACTGTGAATTGTAACTCATACTACAGTTTCCACAGTAACAAATCCCGTTAAAGTTCAGACTGCTTCAACTTTGAACTAACAAGCTTTCCATAATCCATGAACTGAACTTGGGGAGCGTAGGATTCCTCAAAGTTTAAACTTCAAGATAAAAAAGGCTTACAATTTTGAGTTTTATTTTGGTCTCTGTTGTTTGTTCAAACAAACTCTTCCGACTAATTCTAGATAACTGACATTAGAGTTTACAAAACACATACTTTTGCCGACACGGCTAACATTCCCGTTCCCACAATATAATTTCCAATAACAGTAAGTACTGGTAGTACATAAATATTGTTTTGAATACGTAAATGTAGTAAACATTAAACAGAAGATGCTTTTATACACACTTTTATTGAAATAGACACTAAGTTAAAAAAATTTTCTGTAATGTTCAATATTAACTAAAGTTCATAAGAAATAATTATAAAACTAAGTGAATAAAATCGGTGAGCTCTGGTCGTTTGAGCCGGTTTCAGATCCTGGTGAAGGCCAAGCCAAATGGGCATTTTTGCATTCCCGTATGTTACGTAAATAAGAGCCAGAATTTTCAGTAACATAGGTAATCATGAGCCTTAGATAGTTTTTCATTAAGTCATGTATTCGTTTAACCCTACATCACTCTCGTGTACTTCTCCTTAATTTGTTAACTAAATAAAATCAATGATTTAATTTATTATTAATAAGGTGATGTTTAAAATGAGACCGAAATCCATTAATTAATATCTTTGTGTAACTATCGGTTCATTGTTACAACTTAATATTTACATAAATGCATCAAATTTCAATAAGGCATTAAATGATAAATGATTTCAACGGTCTCAAACTAGTAGCTTTTCGAACAAAATCATTTTTAAATTTTATGTATGTTGCCTGCGTTACATTTAATACTACAGAAAGCAGAAAAGTTAAGCTTTACAATAAAAACGGTTAATTGTACATATCACTCTGTGCGTGAATTCGAATCCCAGCGAATGGTCTGGTTGCATGGATGTTTTAATGGTTTTCTCCATATGAAGCCTACTTAATATGAGACAGTTCTCCTTACAAAGCCCTGCTTAAATGCACTTCTCCTGCGTTACATTTAATACTACAGAAAGCAGAAAAGTTAAGCTTTACAATAAAAACGGTTAATTGTACATATCACTCTGTGCGTGAATTCGAATCCCAGCGAATGGTCTGGTTGCATGGATGTTTTAATGGTTTTCTCCATATGAAGCCTACTTAATATGAGACAGTTCTCCTTACAAAGCCCTGCTTAAATGCACTTCTCCTCTTAAATGTGAAAACAGTTTTAATTAAGAATAAATTAAACAGAAGCAAAAAGCAATGGTTAATAATTTAGCTTATTAAGAATCAATCTTTAAAAAAAACAAAGTTTCCAGAAAAATGTTTTTTTAATACCGAAATCAAAGAAGTAAAAGCTGTTTTAAAACTAAATGAAGAGAGTATGAAAAATTAAACGAGATATCTGTGGCGTTTCACTTTTTTAATTCTAAAATTCTAACATAGAAACCCACGAACACTAACAAGCGAATAATCGCTTAAGTGTGTGAACAAAGCACGTAAGACTGAAGAAGAGTTCACAACCCTTTATTTTTCAGAATATTTACAATCAGTTCCTACTTGGAACTTTACACAAAGCCTCCACTCGGCTTGAACTTAAATAATAATAAATTAAAATTAAACTAAACTAGCTTAACTAAGCTGTCTGAAATGTATAGCCGAACCTATCAGAAATCTAACTAGTTGGCCCCTAAGTATTAATTAAATCGGAGAAGCCAAGCACGAGCCTAAGGTATGGCAGAGCGTAGTAGCTAAGAGCGAAATTAGCCAAAGGCAAACGTGCACTAGTCAGGGAATCGACTCTCTCTCTCGAAGTCGGTGAAGTATCGACTTAAATAGTACTTATTTGCATTTACTGCGTTTCTGAAATTATATTCTGGCAGGAAATTGTAACCTGAAATTAGAGTAAGATAGGAAAGATACAAAACTTAAAATAACTGTTAATAAACTTAGGATAAACCTTACATATCTTTTGATTTCCAACTTCTTACTGGGGGAAATAACCATCATCATGCTAAATTACTTACGTCATGAAAGTGTACAAGAGGATATTGCTTAAGGGAAGGGATGTTTTCGTAAAGCACATTTTACAGCAAACTGGCTCGTATTCACGTTACACCAATCCGTTCAGTGGAATTTCAATCCGGATCGAATCACCAGTGCTCAGCAATTTTGCAGATTGGTTACTGGTGTGCTAATGTCATAGGATTTAGGTATCGTAAAGGAAGCAGCTGTAACTTCATACTTAAATATTCAGATAATATTAATGTTCCAGAAATCTTTTTTCCACTAATTTTAGGCATAAAAGGAAGATTAAAGTTTTTAATGTAACTCACGAGTGTTGAATTTTCAGACGTATTCAAATTCAAAAGCTACGTTAAGAATATCTTTAGCATTTCCAATTACTATTGCTAAAAAGGAAAAAAGTTTCAGGAAATTTAAAATAATAAAAATAATTATTTTTGCTTCATTATAAAAGCTTGAAAATTAGTGTAGGGTTTCCATATTATTTGAGTGACTACTTATGTTATTTCAAAATTATTTTATATTTGTGAAAAAGGTTCTTCATTGTTTTCAATTAAAAATAAAAAAAAATTACATTAATTATTTTTCTCGGTACATAAACCATTATAAAAATATTAGAAGAGTTATGGAATTATGATTAAAATATTTAACTCTGTGGAATATAAAAGTGCAAAGGTATTTTTAATTTTATTCTGTATAGGAGTGTATTTTATCTCTTTGCTTCAGTTAAAAAATCTGCCAGGGGTCTAACAAATTCTGGGAGTTTTTGCTTACTTTCTGTCTTTCTTCTGCTTCCGGTTTCCTTTTTAGAAACGGCTCATCAGAATGATAGTTGGTAAAAGTAAGCTTTCATCAATTCGGGCATAGGAAACGTTAGGCGGAATCTTTCAGCGGCTGAAGACTTGATGTAAGCTGCTCGAACTCATTATAGCTATATAACGGTGAGTTAACAAGGGAAATAAAGGACTGCAAAATATAAAACAAGAACTTTGAAGAAAAAAAAATGTTAGACATCCAATCAATTCGTAAATTTGAATTTATAAGGTTCGATTCAGAAATGTTTCGGAAGATTTGAACACTTTTTGAACAGAAAATAAAAGAAAATTTTGGAGGTAAATACTAACATAAATTTTTATTCCTTCAGAGATCGCTAAGAGTGTACTAGGTGTACTGTGATTGAAAATATGATTTCTAAGGAATTTACTCGTTACAGCTAAATGCCTTTTGTTACAGAAGTAAAAAGGAAAAATTAAAAGTTAACACATTTTCCTTGAAAATTATTTAAAAGCATCTAAAAGGAGAAATCTGATGCGGCCAACGCATACCCTCTTGCCAATTTTTTTAATTAAAGAAAATTTTTTTAGGCTTTTACCACTACTAAGGCCAGAACATGTAGTCATTTTATTATGGAGGCACCAAATAGACGGCTACCGTTACCTCATATGAAAGGACTCTCTCGCGAATTCTATGTTTTAAACAGCAATGGACTTTAGGTAAAGTATCACTTCCAGCTGATCATTTGTAAACTAAACATCATTTGCTGTTCCAATACATAATGTCTGTAGTACAAAATTTTGGATTATATTTTATTAGTTTTAACTGATCATATGTTTAAATTATACAAACATAATCAAATGTTTGTCTCTTTGTTTCTTTTTATTAAAATTTGTATTTTATTGGACAATTAAATAACATATAATTTAATTGGTTTTTAATCGAAAAAAATTAAGTGTTTATAATGTATTTAAAATAATTACTTCCACAAAACGAATAAAACAATACACTAAATAAGTGCCATAACTTAAATTTCTTTTATGTTATTTCCATAGTATCATCAAATCTGAATTCATTTTGATCTGCACTTATATCCCTGCGATATTTAGGTATCAATAAACAATGCTCGTTAATTTTTAGAATTACAGTTGAATAGTGTTTCGTCATCAGTAAGGAGTAAAGCAATAGGTGTTATTGAATTTGTTATTTGCTCTCGTGCCCTGCCATCAGCAATAGTGCAAGAGAATAACAATTGAATTTTTCTGCAACAGAAACACATTAAAAGAGTTCTGAAATTTTGAAAACAAAATTTGAAAGGCTGTTGTAAAACTCATTCTCTTGACATAAATAAATACCATATCTAGATATAATAGAAATAGCCTTTTTATATGATTACATTGTTTTAGATTAAAATCATAGTGCAATTTTCTCCTGTAAACCTGCTAAGAGTTCCAAGAAAAGTAATACTTCCATTTTATCATACAGAATCAAAATTCAATATGTTGTTCTCAATTATGATTATTATTCGCATTATTATTCTCAATTATTCGCATATTTCATATACGAATTTTAAATATCAGTTTGAGAAATTTTGGATTATTTCATAATATATTTTTCAAGAAAACATGTTCAGAGCTTCAAGTAAAGTGTCACTTCTGGTTTATCAATTTTAGCCAAAATCTAATATTATTACTAGTGATATAAAAGTCTTAAATAAAAGTCTCTTATGATCTTCAAGTAAAGGAGAACTTCTATTTGTCCATGAAACTGTTATGGGCTTCAGGTAAAGTACCACTCCGGTTAGCTAATTTAGTCAACATCTAATCAACTCTTTATATGAAATCAAGAAAGCTTATGAACGGAAAAGAACATTTTTGGAAGTTCGATATTTCGGTTATAGTGACCAAAAATATCATCACGGACAGTGACACAGATGCACAAACAGACAGACATTGTATAGAATAGTCAAAATGTTTCGCGGGGACTTTAATTCGTGCTCATTCACTGAAAACTCACTATCGAATTTGAAATCTACAAATATTATGTCTATGTACATAGGTTGGCGGGAGGTAAAAAGGGGATTGATTGTAAGAAACATTAGCTAAATTCAGATTTATTTTCGTGTAAGGTTAGCTAAGAAACTAAAATTAACATAAGACGGGGAAACATTAAGGAAGAGTATTACACTTTCTTAGCTTGCACCATAGTAGATCTTTCAAGGAGAGCAATATGATAAGTAAATAATTCAAAAAGAAAATTACAGAAAACTATCTAAAACCTTTTGTAATGCTGTGTGCAGACCAGCTTACTTGTTCCACAGCAACACAGCACAGCACAAAATAGCTGATAAGGAATTACAACCACAGTTGACACTGGATTGTACATGTTCTGAGATGCTCATATACTGCATTCATATTCCTATTAATTATTCTTGAACTGCAGTCATAAATCAAAATGGGTCGAATATGCTTCTTTGTCACTTCCTTTGAAAAATAACCTTTAAAATTTTACTGAACTTTTTATAACTTGGACTGAAAATAAGAACGAGATAAAATTAATACCTGCTTTTATAAACACTTGAAGCAAGTAGATCAACCCGTAACCTCCAACCTTCCAACAAGTTGAAAAAACAACAATATTTTTGTAATGATCCAGTAACATAGACAATAAAATAATTCCCACAAAGCTGCCCTTATAAATGCATTAACATTATTATCAAATTTACAGTGCATATATGTGCAAGTTAAATAAATACCTGTCTATAACTAACTAAATTTATCAGAACTTTTATGCAGGATTTCACGCTACCTGAAATCGGTATAAGGATTTCTCCACTGTACGAGAAAATGTTGCATTTCATCAAATAACAGATTTGTTTATTACACTCTCACTATAATTTTCTAATATTCTAGCAATAAGAAACCAGACGTCATCAGTTTATATTCATTGATCTGATGTGAGTGATTTCTAGCGGCAATGTATTGAAGCTCTGTTAGAAGAGTTCTTCTTTCGCATATGTACATACCTAAGCGCCCAGACATGCGCGCATACCTTCATCTAATAAATTATCCTATTTTCACAACAAATAAAGGTCAGGATAGTTAAGTATATTGTAGTTTAAACTATTCAAACTTCAAAACATCTCTCGCGTTACACATAATTTATTACCAAAGCCTATTATTCAAGATTAGTTATTTAATTATACTTTCAACATCTAAATGTTTGTATAAGAAGTTACAGCAGCTGTAGTATTATTATTCATAGGTGGAAACATGTTTAATTATGACTGAAATATAACTGATTTAGTTAGATGCGAAAACAGATTGGGCTAATTGGAATATTTCGTCCTCTCAGAGAGGAAACAAATATATGGTTTCTTTATACAGAAGTCGGAAATTTATCCAATGATTCCAATTCCAGAACATACTGAGAGAAAATTACAAATCATTAACATCAAACGTATGAAATATATATAATGTAGATTTCAGTTATTGACAGTAAAAAAGTACTTCCGCATTTTTATCTTTGTCATTGAAATGAGGGCAAAATACATTCTCTGTTTAAACTACGAAGGAAAATGTCTGAAAGAAACATTTCAGTTTTTCTGAGTAAATCGAAATCGCTTACAGTGTATGTATGTATGCATGCAGTTCAAGATTAATATATATTTCAGAAATCATAATAAATGTTTACGTTTGAAATATTAAATAATGGAAACACTCTCCAAACATTATATCATCTTCTAAAACTACAAAACACTATAAATCTTATTTGATTTCTACAAATAGAGAAAAGGAATATTTTCGCATGACCACATGAAATGAGAGAGTTTTTGTCGTTTTAAATATTGCTTTAACATAGAAATACATTTTGCATTTATATTTTTCATCCACGAAGAAGTAGAAAACGCGTATACGGAATATTTATACACTCGTAAGCCTAACACAGCTACAGTTTGGATATTTTTTATGATATATGTTCTATTTGGAATGCAATGAGTTTTGACAAAACTTCAGAACTTAGAGAAAAGACACAGCTGTAATTAAAGTACGTGAGCTTTCTCTTCAGTCTAAAACTATACGCATTCAGATATATAATATCATTTTAGCTCCAAGGTATAAGTATTTTATTCAGAATGAATACCAAATAGATGATGAAAAAAGGGATGCAGCAGTAAATGTATAGCAAAAAATCTGATGTGGACACCACATGATTTCCTTGTACGGCCTATTAAATTATACACATTTTTTGCTGCACTTTATTTAAACTTATTTCTTCGAATTATTCTAATGTAATTAACCGATTTCTCAAGGCAAGTTAAAAGTGACATCAAATATTGAAAATTTTGAAATTAAATATCGCGCTTAATTTTAATCGTCCCAGAGACAATTTACTTATAATTTTATTAACTCATAACGGATATAAAAGTTTCCCATATATAAGTATAGAAACTAGGAGACCGCATTAGACCTTATATTTCGTTATTTGTCCTAAGGAAATACTTTTTTAATTTGGCATTGCCAAAACCTGAATACTTTCGCCTTTAAAGCACTTCCGTAAATAAAAGTATATGACTAGGATCAATGATTGCGAAAATGAAGGCCAGGTAAGGATGTTTAAGCCGAACTCGGCTTATATATAGTCCTAATAAACTTACAATTATAATCCTTACATATATGTAAGATATGTGTAAGATATATATAAAATTTAACAAAATACGATGGCTGCTGTAAGAATAATTGGCGATCTCAAAATTATCATTCTAGATTGGATGCTCTCCCTCTAAATTCATCTGTTCTCCCAAACGCGAGATCTTTCCATGTTACGTAACGTATTAAAATGCAGATAATTTCTTTCGCAGTCCAGTCACTGGAAATTGTTAGGAGCTCATTAGCGTACTCCCCACATTAACTGTTCGGGTAGGGTTGTTGAACTGATAGGGTTGTTGAATGCAAATACCTCCGGCTCAATCACAAAATTGTAAATCATAACATTTCTAACTCGAACTGAAATTATTGACTCCCTTCAATCTTCCTTTGAATTCCTGCGTTCACTTTCGCCTAAGCTTTCTTCCTGGCCAGAAGCTGTGCTGAAATGCTTAATCATCTAAATCGCGCTGTGCATTTAAAACCAGTGTACATAGAAATTATCGTATTCAAATATCATTAAAAATTATCTTATCTAAAAATGGATGATTTTATATGCGTAAAAAGTAAAGATTGTGATCTTTCAAAAAAAATGAAAGTGATTTAACGGCATATTCAAAAGCGCTTTGAAGATCATCGAGTATCTGTATCTAAAATATGTATTCAAAATCTAAAAGAAAAGAAAAAGTGTTCCGAATCAAGGTCAGTGTCGCACTGTAGTGAAATATGCTTAATGATTTTTGCTCGCTTTGAATATTCACAATGTTTATGCATTTATTATCAACGTGAAAGGTTTTACTTATTTAATTCAATGTTCAATCTTAGAACCCCACAAACACTAACAAGCGAATAATCGCTTCAGTGTGCGAATAAACACGTAAGACATAAGAAGGGTTAACTACCCTTTATTTTTCAGAAAAATTACAATCAGTTTCTAAGTCGGAACGTACACAAAGCCTCCACTTGGACTTGAAATTAATTGATTATGAAATTAAACTAAACTAAGCTTAACTAAAGCTATCTGAAAGATATAGCCGAAGCTATCAGGATTCTAAGTAGTTGGCCCCTAAATATTAATTAAATCGGCGAAGCTAAGCAAGGGCCTAAAATATGGTCGAGCGTAGTATCTAAGACAGAACGTAGCCAAAAGGCAAACGCACGCTAGTCAGGAAAATAAGACTCTCTCTCTCTCGAAGTCGGTGAAACATCGACTTAAATAGTACTCTCACTCATTTGCATTCACTGCACTTTTGAAATTACATTCTGTTGGAAATTGAAAACTGAAATTAGAATGATAGGAAAGAAGTATAACTTAAAATAACTGTTGATAAAATTAGGATAAACCTTACAAACGCATGGAAATTAAACATCCAGAGTGCTTTAAAGTTCAACAACCCTATCAGTGAAATGTGAAATACCGAATAAGTATTTTGTGACCGTTTCCGATTTTAGTGCTCTCATTCAAAGAATATCATCAAAAGTAGAACTGTTAATGCGGGGAATACGCCAATGAGCTCCTAACAATTTCCAGTGACTGGACTGCGAAAGAAATTATCTGCATTTTAATACGTTACGTAACATGGAAAGTTCTCAAATTTGGGAGAACATATTGTAAGGTTTTAGTTAAACTAACAGTTTTATTTTAATTTGACTCTTTCTATCTGTTCTCATTTCAACTTCCCGTTAGAATAAGCGCGCGTTTCAGCTTTATGCTAATTTGAAGTGGAGCCAAGTAGTATTTAAACGAAAGGTAGAAACCTTTCAGTGTGAGAGAGCTTTTAGTCTCAGACCACTGTTACTCTATTCAACGTTCGCCTGACTAGCTAGTATTTAAATTCTAAGCCGTAGCGCTGTTCCGTGATTACTTATTGAAGTAAATCTAAGTGCGTCAGTATTAGTTAAACCTTGCTACGCACCATTTAGTTTAGAGGCCAACCTCGCGTTATAGCTCTGTGAGCAACGACTACTTAATTTCTATTTAGCTTTAGTTTAAATTATCTGATTGTTCAGTTTAGACCCAAGTGGCGGTCATTTATTTTCTGTATCCCTCCCGAGTTGGGAAGTGGCTGCAAATAATTGTGATCTAATAAAAGAGGATTTTAAATCCCTTTAAAAAGCAGTTCTTCTACCACTTATTCACAGTATTCTACCACAGAACATAGCTGCATTCAGCTCCCTGTTCAAGATCAGGACTTCAAGCTGTCACGAAGATGTTTTCCAAGAATATGCACCGAACACTGAGTCCTGACAAGATGAATTTAAGCAGAGAACACCCAATCTAGAACGTTAATTTTGAGATCGCCAATTATTCTTACAGCAGCCATCGTCTTTTGTTATATTTTACATATATCTTACATACACATATGTAATGATGCAATAAAGTTAGAAGTAGTGATGTTGTAGAAACATTGATGGCACAGAACGTTGATCCATAATGAAAAACATTGTTATGAAATCGGAACTTAAATGTAATGATGTGGAAGCATTGATAGCGTAAATGTAGACATACTGCATTTCGGAGATGTTAATCTATAATGAAAAGCAACTAGGTAGCCTATGCAGATTAAATGTTCATCTTCATTTAAAAAAAGTGCTGTGATCACAGTCAACTTGGCCAACTACTCGTGTCTATTTCAAAACATGTACATTTCGTATAGCTTTGCAGTAAGATGAGAGCAGAGAGCAGCATTCCAGGTACGCCGAAGTGTAGGAAACAAGCAATATTTCAGGAAAAAATCTTAACTCAGAATGAGTTAGTTTCGGTTCTCAATGCATTTAATTGCATAAGTACCTCTGTCGTAAAATCATTATTGGCTGTTTGCATTTTACATCCTTTGTTAGAAAAGTTTCAGGGATTTTTTTTTAATTTCTGAGTTTGAAGTATTAAAAAGGAACAAATGCTGTTTTAAGTTACCAGGTATGTATTTTTACTTGACAGGACCTTCGCTATGTTTCTGCACAAACTTATTAGGTTGTAAGGCTGTGCTTAGCAATTTACTGTTCGGACTGTCGTCGCATTCGTTAAGGTGACACAATGGACGCTGATTGTGAGCAAAGAGGGAACATTAAGTTTTGTGTTAAGCTCGGGAAAACCCCTAGTGAATAGTGGGACATGATTAAGCAAGCATATGCAGGCGAGGCACTTTCAAGAAGTCGTCAAAGATTATTGTAATTTTTCTTGTTTCCGTGAGTGAAAAGTTAAATGAAAGGAAAGCTTCATCAAGATTATTGCAGACATCCAAGGAGCCATGACAAATGAGCTTGCAAGCATCGCAGTTAAAGATTTCCCTAGATGCTTCCAAGAGCTCGATAAACGTTGGCAGTTGTGTATAGATAGCCAAGGAGACTACTTTGATAGCAGCTAGGATCATTACTTGGTAAATGCAATTTTCTATATTTTACGATCTGTGTCCTGGAGCTTTTCTGACAAAGGATGTAGTTCAGTTTATATTATCAGGATTATGTAAGAGTCAAACCATGCGGATTGGTCTCAAAATGACGCAGTTCAGAAAAAGATTACTTTTTTAGGATGCAGCGAGTAAATACCAAATTAAAACTAAGCATTCAGGTGCTATTACTAACTTAATTTATGATTTATATTTACATATTTTTATGTTATATGTTTCTGCTTATATACGTTTGTTACTGCAGATTGCAATAAAAAAGGGAGGATACAGCTAGGTATTATAGAAATCTCGCATACAAAATTTTATGTTGTACGGTGAATCGTTTTTTGAGTCACGCGAGATTCATACATCCATTCGTAGGTACAGACATTACGCTAAAATGCCTTTAGAATCCATTTTAAATCCATTTTGTAATCCGTTTTTTTAAGAAAGAGTCCTTTATGCTATTCGTATGCACAAATATTACGCAAAACAAACCGTCCGTATGGATTCGGGAACAATCAAAATGGATATTTCTGTTAAAATATGATACCGAAAATTTTTCGGGACTACAACCCTACTAAAAATGCCCCATAGAAACCAGTAAAACTTTTTATGGGTACCCATAAAATTCTATGGGTTTCTGTTGACTTACTGGTTTCTATGGTCTCTGTGGGTTTTTCGTACTGGTTTCAAAATGCCCCATAGAAACCACTAAAACTTTCTACTGGTACTCATCGAATTCTGTTGGTCTGTACTGACTTTTACTCGTTTCTATTGATCTCTGTGGGTTTTTCTTGTTGGTATCAACTCATACAATCAACATCAATATCAGAATTTTCTACTGGTTTGTATAGGTTTATATTGACTTTTACTGGTTTTCTTACTGGTATCAATATAATAGAAATAGATGCCAAATAAATCTTCTGTTGGCTTATATGGGTTTATACGAATTTTCTAACTGACGTCAACACATTTCTTCTAAACAATGAAACTAATACTGATATCAGTAACCAAAATTCATTGGTATTCGTATTGTCTACTGATTATTTTAAATTATTTATTTTTTCATTTTTATTGTATTTATTTGGATACTGATGAAAATAATGTTATTAGTCCAAAGGGATTTAGTTCCGAAGGACTATTACTTTCGTTTTGCGATTTTGCGTC
>KK117645.1:13749-30095 GCA_000611955.2 Stegodyphus mimosarum
TAGAGGTCCGATAACCCGGTAAGCTACGATTTTCTGACTCTTCTGCAAACAAATACTAAGACGTGCTGGTATGTGTTTTGCCTTCTTATACGAGGCACAGCACGACCTTCATTACAGAAACAGCAAATAAACGCAATTTTCGAATGAAAAATCGGCATTTTAATCTGTCCTTTTATGCTGCTAGGAAGCATCATTTGTCTTGCCCGTAATGTGTGCATGCCGTGAAATGCTAACCATTTGCATATTGCAGCATGTTCTAACTTTCATGCAAATTTTCGGTCTAGTGTGCACTTCATTCATTATGTAGCAATTTCAATGGCCAACAATGCATTTCATGTCAAAGAATCTTAAATTACATCATCTTTGTGGAATGTATTGACAAGGCTATGGAAATGACCGGTGAGTTCTTAGTCTAATATTATTTGTATGAAGAGTCAGGAAACTCTATGTGTTTAGCTCAGCTTATCAAGGATTTTGCTAAAAGGAATATTTAGTTTGCAAGTATCATATAAATATTCAAATTTTTTTAATTTACGTAAGTCTTCTTACCCGCAATGTCGAGACTTTTCATATGGTTCTGCAGCACAGTGAGAAACTTTAGCAATTGGACTCATATATCTAGCATCAATTTATAAGAAAACAACTCCTTAATTCATATAAACGCTTTCGAACACCTTTTTAAAATTATTTTGAAGCCTATTTATTATATATCACTGTCTACTAGTCAACTGTATCAACCAAACGTGGAAACCGCTAACTTAATAATCAAATAGGTACCGTGGATCAAATTTGAAAATGCAATAATATTTCTTTCTTCTCTTTTCTTTTTCTTCTTTTTTTTTCTTGATGAAATTCACAAACTTCTAACAGTGGGTCTTGGAAAAGTTCCGTTAAATCCCAAGCAAAGCTTATTACATTAGTTCCACTCTGTTTAGTCTAGCAGAGAACTTTATTCTCTGCAGTGAAAATACTTAAATTCTCATTAAGTATTTTTTCAGGTACAAGTAATGTGTCTGTAATGATCCACTAGAATACTGGCTTTTAAATATTCGCACTTAAGATTATATCCGTCTAAATTTTATACTGTGTACCATCTTATGTAACCAACAACTATCTGACATTGATGATTATCATTTATGTTTTACATCAACGTTTTAACCAAACAAAACTTTTCTATTTAACACAGATAGAGTCTGGTGATACATATTTACATTAACATGACTTATCACTCAGGTCATGCGTTACATCCTGGGCGTTGCTTATTTTGTTTTGAAGAACTCTGACCTTCTGACTGCATCCACGTCAGTTTGTTCAAGTTGCATTGTTTAGAATAAAAATGAACACACCTTTACACCTTTTTTGGCATTATTTATTGGAATAAGAATTTCCGTAAAAAAAAAATACACTTTTCTCTGTCCTGAAATTTGTTTAATTTTTAGAGGCAAATTTTAAATAAATGAAACAAAATTATATTTGCCCATCATTAGAATACCTATTAGTTACAAAAAGTACTAGTGCAACTATTATATCTGATTCAGTTTCTGTTAGAAACATTTGAGAAGTTATTTTTTATGTCCAAAACATTTTAATTAATTTTCGGAGCTGCAGCTGTACTCAATAAAAATGCTTTTAGAATTTCTGGAAAAGTTTTTGTTGTGTCTAACACTATCAATCTGAAAAAGCTAGAGTAGTTTTTCCGATTGCACCATTTATTTTTAAAAAATTGTGATTTTTTAAGAATTTTTTATGGATATAAATTCGCAATTTGAGTAAACTGGGAAAACCTAAAAATACAGGGTGTTTATAAAGTCCCGGACCCATTTTGATGTTTAATAACTCATAAAATAATATAAAATAATAAAGATAGATTAAAATTAATAACATAAATGGTTAGATAGACTCAAAAAGTTTCATGGCCCTTGTCAATGAACTTCCACGTGTGCCCCCTTCGTCGCACGGAGAACATCAAGTCGATATTCAATTTCACGCCAGGTACCGGCAAGCATGTCGGCATCCACAGAGGCTATTGCGGTTGTAATTCTGGCTTTTAGGTCATCCATGTTCGACACTCTCCTCCTGTAAACGTTGTCCTTTACAAATCCCCGAAGGAAAAAGTCTAGCGGCGTTATATCAGGTGATCTGGGTGGCCAAGGAATTGGACCTCCTCGCTCAATCCATCTTCCTGTAAAATGGTCATTCAGAGAACTACGAACGATGGTACCCCAACGAGGTGGTGCATCATGTTGTTGCAAAAAGACATGTGGCTGAAGCTCTTCTAGTTGTGGAAATACGAAGTTTTCCAATATGTCTAAGTATACGACTAATGAGACCGTCTTTTCTATAAAAAAGAAAGGACCAATGACTCGGTCGTGCATATTAACCTTTGGGGAATCTCTTTTAAGACTGCAATAGTTGCCAAAAACAAAAGAGAGAAAAATGAAATTAATAAGCAGACGATATTTAGAAAAGTACAGGTATTTAGACTGGAAAATGAAATTATCTGAAATTAACCACACGCGCAGACGATATTTACAAGTAAAGATATTCAAACTTGAAAAGGAAAATATATAAGTTATTCCATCAATAAATGCCATAAGTTTGTTTATATCTTCATTATTTTATGAGTTATTAAACATCAAAGTGGGTCCGGGACTTTAAAACACCCTGTATTTCAATAGTCGAAGGAATTTGGAGCGACGTTTAATATCCATCTTTTGATATGATAAAATTGATTAAATTTTCTCCAAAAAAATTAATGCAAAAGATATTCTTTATAGCTTGAGTTTTGAAAATATTACTTGTTGAAGAATGTATACATACATAGCAAAAATATAATTTAAATTTAAAATTCCCGTATTATAAATTCGATTAATTAGTTATGGCAAAGATTCTTGAGGTAATTTCCCACATTCGTACGTAAAAACTGCAGTATAGGTAATATATGTTGCTCTTCAGGAAAGGGAAT
This sequence comes from Stegodyphus mimosarum, assembly GCA_000611955.2. Classification (NCBI taxonomy): domain Eukaryota; kingdom Metazoa; phylum Arthropoda; class Arachnida; order Araneae; family Eresidae; genus Stegodyphus; species Stegodyphus mimosarum. The sequence goes on from KK117645.1 coordinate 16,715, forward strand.
CTTTTTTCTGCTTTCATTAATATGCGATTTGATTCTGTAATAAATTTGTACGAGGCACTTAATATAGAGTGCTAGGAACATCTCATATTAATTTCAATAACGCGTTTTAATGTATTTTAATTTATGTCAAATAGGTATATTGTTAAAAATAAAATAAAATTTTAAAATAGTTAGAAATGTATTTATTACTTTTGATTCGTCAGTTGTTAAGGCAATTACACAGTGATTAAATTCGAGACATAAAGTAAAAATTTTAGATTTTGCAGAAAGGCAATAACTGCTAGTTAAGTCCAAAGCAATAATATTGTTAGGAAATGTCCAGCTGTGCTGAGATAGCTTCCCCGCAAGTCGAGTTTAGGGTTGCCAAAAAATGTCAAGGGAAGGCAAGGTTGCCAGATTTGGCGCGAAATTGGCTGCCTGTACGCGGAGTAGCAGTATGGTTTAGTGTCGCGTATCTCGTCAGTATATCGCGAGTTGGTGCATCCAGAGTGTGCATCGTTGAGGCTATCGAGTGCATCGCGAGTTCTAGCGTGGAGAGTTTCGAGAGTACGCTGAGTTCCGAGAACCGAACTGAGTCAAGAGCTATATTCTAGTCCCTTGCCGTGAAGCTGTCTTCACCGTTATAGCCTGAAGGCTGTGCTGCTGATTGTTTCAGCGTGTTTGTCGACGACTGATTTCGACGATTGTAGACTTGTTTTTATAGCTGTCCTAAGTAATACTGTCTAATAAACTTCGTTTTCATTCTTCATCAAGTGTTGTCGTCAATCGCTCCAAATCCAGGAACCCATAGGATCGCAACAATATTAATTAAGCGTCTTGTGTTCTACGCAGTGGCAACATTTTCCAAGGCAAGTGAATAATACATCCAAAGCAATGCAAGGTAACGTAGTATAACATAAAGGGTGTAAAATTTTTAGGAAAACTTTGTATGATTCTAGTTAAATTAAAGTTACTTTATTGACTAGATCTTTACTTGAACTGTGAAGCGACTATTTGCTAAGATCAAACTGTATCCCAATAACAACACGTGAAAAGGGTTTCCACCCTTTTCACGAACCTTTTATTCAACTGAAATAAAGTATTTACAGTCGGCGCTCCTGATGTTTACAATTTGAGCCCGTACTTCTGTCTATATTTCAAAACAGAAATACAAAATTGATATCAAGCCGAAGTTGCTCAGAAATATTTAGCGCATAGTCCTACCTCTTAGCCCTACCACCCACTTAGACAACCATGCAAATAAAATGCACGGCCATAAAATAGCAAGCTTAAAAATCAGCGAAACAACATGGCCAAAAGGCAGAACATATTCTGTCTGAAGTAACTCAGACACCAGTTTAAATAGTATCTTTCTATCCTACTTTGCGTAATGCGCGAAACGTAAATAGCATTCTGGCAAGAAAGCGTCGGTTCAAAGCAAGAGTGATAGGAAAGGTTGCTTCAAAATAAAATCAACTGTTAAGTAAATTAAATAAATCCCCACAACTTCACTAAGGAAGTTTTTTAACGTGAAGATTCTTGTTAAGAAACCGGAGTATTTTAAGGCCATGTACTACGAATAATACTAAAGACAGATTTCCTCATAAAGCACAATGAAAACTTCAAATATTTATTTAAATTTGAGTGGATAAGAATGTTTTATTCACATTAATTAAATAAAAATTATAAAATAACAGATCTCTGTTAATCAAGCTATGGAATTTTTTAAGTAATTTTCCATCACGTGAATTTTTACAGTAAATGAAACAAGATACATTTATTTACTTTCAAGGAATAAAATTAAAATTGCATATGAATTTTTTATTTGTCCCAGAATCTTTATGAATGTATTTTGCTTAAATTTTGCTGAAAGTTCAGTTAATTCATATTATATGATAAAAAGGTGTCAGCTTTTATCAAATCTCTCGGCGTACAGCGCATTGAAGTTGTTCGATTGTGTGATTCATTTTTTATGTACAATAGGCTCCAAGAAGCAATTAGGCTTTTGGAGAAAATTCTGTCTCATAATGCTTTCACTTTCGCTTGTTAATATTTAAAGTGTGACTTTAGCCATCCAGATCTTTTGATCTAATGCCTACCGACTTGTTCATTTGTACTAAATATAATATCCAAGATAAATAAAATACCTTACCCATCGCTGATTGACATCAAAATCTCTTTATTGTAAATACTTTAAGATGCATGTATTGCGAAGTAAAAACAATAATGACTCTTCGAGAATTTGGTAGAGAAAGGAGAATTTCATTCTTTTTTGAAACGTAAAACACTTCGCTGGTTTACCTCGCCTATCACACTTCTTATTTAATATATATATCTTTATTGGATGTTATTTTATTGGATGTTAGGAAATTTTGGGTGATTAACAAAAAGTAATTCCAAATCAGCTATGTTCAGGTGATAGCAAGGAGAAGGTTAAGGTAAGAAACGAGACAATGTGAACATCAATGCACTCAAGAATTTTGAGATCTTTTGCTCTTTTCGTACGCAAGAATAGCATTTCATTGATTTAAAGTACATGAACAAACATTTCCTAAGGATATACATTGCAATGCAAATATTATTTCTTCAATTCTGTTGTTTTAATAAATAAACAATAATTTTAAAACTATAACGAAGTTATCGCTTGGAGTATCCTCCTCTGTTGGAAGTGACTGTAAACAAAATATTTTGATTAGAACTACTGTTAGAATGTTACTGTGCTGCCATCTGTTAGAATACATTGTAAACTTAACAATTGTTTATGGTTTCTTACTTCCTCTTTCGCCACTGTATTTATGTAGTATTTCTAATAGTAAGAAAATTATTAAATATCATGTAATTATTAATTTAATATTACACATTTTACTATAACAAATAATTTTAGCTATTTTATTATTACACTAAATTTTGAAATCAAATTTTACGATACACAAACGTTTTCAAAGGAAATACTTCTCCTGAAAAATCTTTTTATTAATAGTGCTGCCATCTATTAGTAAAATAATTACAAATAGTTTTACTGAAAAGAAATTTGTCATTTATCAATGAATATTGTTTCAAAAAATTCAAACTCTAAAACTAGAAAAGCTGCATATACATAAACGATACAATTATTATTAGAGTAAGTTAATCAATAAATTAGCTTGATAAATACCCTCAAATAAATTTTTAAATTAATTTAACAACTAATTTGAAAGAAAACCATAAATTAATTTGGAAATACTTCTTGATTTTATTTATTTCAATTTATTCAAACGCGCAATTGGGTGATGACATCTAAGTCAGAATACATTGATTTAAATTCGCTGAAAATTAAACTAAAGAAACCTATTGAGAGAAAAATCTTCGCACCGATAGCCTAATTACAAAACTTAATTTGGAAGTAAAAGCATGCAGGCGAAGAAAAATATTCTACAACACTTTGAAAATAATGTCCCGATGATAATTGAGGGCCAATTCAGAATGTTAAAATCTGAGACATTATTGTATGAATAAAGTACTTAATTATTCTCTATAAAAAAGCTGCCTTTTAGCCATTCTTCAGAAGGCTCTCAATTATATTTGCTTTCCTTATATACTGCTCAAAACAATTAAAGGATATTGCGGTTTTAGGTGGATTTTGTGGCTGGGAAACTTTTTAGCTGATTGATGCATGGTCGACAGACGTAGTAGGCTATATGAGAATAAATTACACATGTTTGGAAGAAAAAAATGCATTTTATTGCGCATTTGTGTACAAAAGGAAAAAACACAATTTGTGCATATGAGAAAAAAGAATAAGAAAAGGTGTTTTCTTCAAAGGAAATCATTTTCAGTAGGGGGTATGGTTTCCACGGACGGTCAGCAACGTTGAACACCTTTGAGGCGTGGAGTCAATGAGGCTATTAATCACGAGTTGGGGTATTCTGTCCCACTCTTCCAGAAGAGCTCTTTCCAGTTCTTGGAGAGTTTGTGGGGGTGGTTGGCGGCCAGCAACTCGTCTTCCTAGAGCGTCCCAAACGTGCTCTATTGGATTCATGTCTGGAGAACACGCTGGCCATTCCATTCGTACGATTCCTTCCTCGAAAAGGAAATCCTCCACCAGGTTAGCACGATGTGGCCTGCAGTTATCGTCCATTAAAATGAAGTCATCTCCGATTGCTGCAGCGTAAGGGACTACAATAGGTCTGAGGATCTCATCCCTATATCGGCGACCAGTCAGAGGTCCATCTCGAATGATGTAGAGGTCTGTGCGCCCGTCAATGGAGATGCCACCATACACCAACACTCCCCCACCGCCAAATCTGACACTTTCGTGCACGAACGCAGGATTATTCCTACTGCCGCGGTCCCTCCAGACGAAAATACGCCTATTATCAGGATGAACAGAAAAACGGGACTCGTCAGAAAAAAGAACATTGCTCCATTCATTTCTCCTCCAGTTCACATGCTCTGTTGCCCACTCCCTGCGGTCGCGACGATGCCTTGATGTTAGTCTAACACATACCATCGGTCGGCGAGCATACAGACCTACACCATGGAGCCGGTTTCGGACAGTCTGAGTTGAAACCGTCCTACCAGTAGCCGAGCGAAGGTGTTGTTGGACAAGAGTAGCATTCATATTTCGGTCTCTGCGAGCCGTTAACACCAAATAACGATCTTCATTGGGCGTTGTTGCCCGTCTACTACCTTGCCCTGGTCTTCGGCCTGCACTTCCAGTTTCCAAAAAACGGTTCCAGATCCTGGAAGTCACACTTTGTGACACTCCAATGGTTTGCGCTACTTCGGCTTGAGTTTGGCCCCCTTCTAACCTACCAACAACTCTCCAAGCTTCTGAATCAGTTATATGACTTCGCTGAGACATCGTACTCATCGAAACAAAGCAGTCACTGAATGCCGATCATCCTTGTCTTCATTGTCTTTCATTCAGTTGAAAGTCAAATTTCATTCGCTGCCACTGAAGCGACGTTTTTGACGTCGAACTCAAAATTAGCATACTCCACAGTTTGAAAATCAGAAAAATTTGCATTTGTGATTCTCTTCTTCCATTTTCGGCAAAAAAAAATTCCCTTATATCTTTATTTTATATAAAATTTACAATATCCTTTAATTGTTTTGAGCAGTGTACATATTGGTTCAGTCAGTTATTTTAAATTATTTGTTTGTAATAATGAGGAAAAGGATTTACATTTTCCTTGCTAGAAATTTGCTACGTCACTTGAGGTTAATTGTTCTAAATGAGAACGACGTTAATCTTTGAGGAAGCATACTTACTTGCTGTTTCCACCCCCAGACGGCGACACCAATTGCGCGTAGAATAACTTATGACTTACGTATCTAAATTTGATTGTTTGCCACTGAAACGTTTTGCTATGATTTCTCTGGTTTTACTTTTCCTTAAAAGATTTTGGAATGACACAAGCTATTCAAGAGCAATATTATTAGCTCAAAAGGACGTTAGCGCAGAAGGGCTTTAGTCTCGAAACGACATTTTGCGTCGAATCACTATAAACGGCTGTATCACTTTTCAAATTGTTGCCACCAAACATTATCGCCCTGCATTATATTTAAAGAAATTAAATAATGGAGAATCTGTATAAGTGTATGTATGTTTCTCGCACTGTGAAAAAACAACGGTATCTAGAGCCATCAAATTTTGAATAACGTTGTCCTTTACCCGATTACCCGAATATGGGCATCTTTAAGCCTGAATCTTGAATTTCGAATTTGTTTTACTATCTATTTCATACTTTTTAAACTTTAAAGAATTTTTGATTAAAAAACTCAACGATTTCAAAGCGAGCAGGCATTCATTGTGCGGAATAAAATATTTTTATTTCTAGCGCGGGAGACTGTTTGTCGGAAACTCTAAAGATATGCTGTTTTTAAATATTTTTAGCGCAAGTGCTTTTGAAACATGTATGTATGTGTAAATGAAAAAAAAAACGTATGTAATCTAAAATCTGAAAGCCTTTAGATTTTCTTTATTATTTTTAGTCAAGACAGAAGATTTTTGTTTCGGTATTTACGCTGCATATTTAGCTTAAAGTTAGCATGTTCATATTTCTTGGGCTTCTTTCAAGGTTTAGTATTTTATCTGTAAGATCAAGCTGAGCATTTTTCGAGAAATTTAAAGCATGACTGGAAATGAAGTAAAAGTGCATTTTTAAGAAACAAGTTCAGCAAATAATTTATCTTTTGATCTTTTCATGGAAAAAAAAATACTTCAAAAATATTATACCTTTATTTATAAGCATGCATTGTAACTATAGAGACGAAAACACAGACAATGTCAGATAACGTAATGCACAAACATTAGCCAATATATAATTTATGATGTTTAAGAAATTTTATTTTTGGCTTGTTCAACTGCGTGATATTGAAAGAATAACTGCTGGGCCCCCTGTTGACATGGGGGTAGAGAGCCGCCTGCCATTTTTTCGAATCCCGAGGAAGGCATGGATGAGTGGTTGTCAGTCTTTTTTGCACCTTGCACCTCTTTCACAGTTGCTAGAAAATCATTCTCCATTCCTTTTTAAAACTCTAAAAATCAATACATCTCTTGATTTAGACGATTTTTTAATGGGTTTTATAAATTAAACAACAAAAAGAGTAGAAAATGTTGATATATACCAAACTTGAATAAAAATTTTTTTTATATTCATTAACTAAACCAACTACTTAAAAGCTAAATAAAATGCTGACCCAACAAGGACAGATTAATTTATTTTAGGGCCCTAGACAATTTTTCTTGTACGGCCCCTACACCCGGGGTGTTACGTAATTACGTCAAGAGCACAGCACATTTTTCACATGTCCTGCTTTAAAAAATTCTAATGATTCTACAGTGGCGCCCGAACTGAAACGGGGGTGGATGATGATTTTTCACCACCATGACATTTTACGGACTGGGTCCGGTAATCCCCAGTCACCCTTTAAAAGGGGGAGTACGTAAGGTATTTTCTCCCTCCTTTCTGCATGTCTTTGTGGTGTAACGTTAGCACACTCGGCGCGTATTCGAGAAGTCCAGGTTCGAGTTCCGCAAGGACATTGCTCATTTTCACGTCTTTTCTTCAAAATAGCCTAATGACTCTACACACCAACTTGGTTTATTATATTTGCTTCAGACTGATTTCTACATCAATATTATCTGTTTCTGTATTAAAAACATATTTAAACTGAAAATTTTTTTATAAATTTTTCCCTTCATTTTCTTCTTACGCTTTCTTTTTTCGGCACCGGGAAGAGTGATGATAATTCATTTTATATAAAATATTTATGCAATTGATCATATAAAAAGCTACGTCAACTAACTGATGATCGCTGGCAGAAATTTAATATTTAGAGCACAAAATCGTCTTTTTACTGAAGAACATTTTGTCTCTATTCTTTCTATGTTTAATGTTTTTACTAGACTTCTGCGCACCATGCAGTACGCACCCAGTATCATGTGTCACGCTCCACCTACAGATCAGCTAGTCAGCGAAATACTGTTCATGTACCGTGGATCATTTATATCAGTACATCTTAATAAAAAACGAAACCCGTAGATTTAGATTAAATTTAAAATGAGTATATAGATAAACTTTTGTTTTAATTTTAGTCTAAAGGGGCTTTGTTCCTGAAGGACTATTGTATTCGTTTTAGGATTTTGCGTCGAATCACTCTGAATGCCCGTTTCGCTTTTCAAATTGTTGTCACCAAATATTATCGCTTTGTATTATATTTGAACGAATTAAATAATGAAAAATCTGCATAAATGTATGTATGTTTCTCTCAATGTGATTAAACAACGGTACCTGGAGCCGTCCGATTTTGAATGACGTAATCCTACTGCGAATATGAGCAACTGGAAGCCCAAATTTGAAATTTGGAATTTGTTTTATTATCGATTTCGTATTTTATAAAACTTTAACGAATTTTTGATTAACAAACTCAAGGATTTCAAAGCGAGTAATGGCAACGTTGTAGAGAAAAAACACTTTTATCTCCAGCGCGCGAGACTTTGTATAGGAAATTCTAAAGGTATGCTCAATTTAAAAATTATTTTGCGACATTGCTCTTGAACTGAATCTTATGGTTTAAGTGCGAAGAACATGATAGTTGATAAATAAAGGTAATACACAAAATGTTAAATAAACGCCCCTTTGGACGTAATTTAAAAGCTAAAACTTTTTGGATTTTATTTATTTATTTTTTTTTTTTACATTTTTTTTTCAAAGTGGACACTTTGACCGCCCCCCCCAAACCGATCCCTAAATCGATTTGTCTTATTTGCCTATACTATGGTCCGGCCCTGTGACCGAATTCCCTTGGTTGAGAACCCCTGGCAAAAATGCTTGAAAGCTTGCAGTGTTTTTGCGAAGTTCTCTCCGCAAATTGATGACGAGGAGAAAGCGATGTTTTCTTTTAGATCCATTCCCTTGGGTGTTCCTTCCTCAAAATTGGGACGGAGCAGAGCAGACCTTGTACTGCGAGCTTTACAGTACCTAACCAAACGACTTATGGTTTTCTTCCTCGACACGTTAAAATTCGCGGACATGATTAAATGTCTAAGGGTATGATCTAATCTTAGACGCAAGTATACATAACTGCGTGGCTTAAGGATACAAATTAGCAATTTCAATGTACTATTAGTAGGGAATTTTAAGAAATGAAAAATATAACTATAATGAGGCTTTAAATTCAGTCACAGCCCGGTTCCCATACTTCTCAGTTTTCTGAGTAAAATTGTAATTCTCGATCCGTGATTAGCTGAAGTAAGACAGTTCCAGTATTAATAGGAAAGCTGCAGGATTAATAGAAAATAGAAAATTTAATGCATCACTTTATTTAACACTCAGTAAAACTGATATTGATATTGGATACTGGATTCTTCACTTTACTGGTAAGAACAAATGGGAAACTCGAGGAATCGAAAGAGTAAGTCACTTATGTGAAAATGATATCCCATGAGGAAGAGTTTTTATAGCTTACATTTATCTGATTGAAACGTCTCTAAATGGGTTAGGAAGGCAAAGTAAAGATGCAGTTTTATCTGAGTGCTGATACTACTGATGATAACATTTATCTTTCTTTCACAGTCAGTAATTATGCCTTTTATAACCAATTTACTTATCTTTCATATCTGTATTATTTCATTCAATTTTTGTGATTTTAATTTATTTATTTTATTCAATTTAAAAGCATTTGAAATTAAATTTGGTAATATTTTTATTCTTTTATATTTTGTTAATTTTTTAATTGTTAATTATTTATTGTTTTATTTATTTCTTTTACCTTTCTTGACAGCTTTCGAAAGAGTTTCGATAATTTTGTATTAAAAATGAAACTCTTATCGTTCATATTACAATAACTAGCGATTTTAAATGAAGAAATGAAAATCGTATAGGAAACTTTATAAACGCATGGTAATGAAAGCGATACATTTTAAAACCTAACTATAAACTACATATATATCTTACATGCAATTTTCGTTTAAGGACCTGAATCACTTTACTGGTTACATATACACATAAAATTACATAAAACTGATAAATTTAAATGAGAAGATAAAAAAGCAAGCTTAGTAGCATGGGTATTTCGTATTCTTCAGAATGAATTTATAAATTGCAGCTCAAAATTTCGTATGAATGGGTAAGATTTTATTTTAAACTAACAAAGTTTTATGTTAATTTTTTCTTTCCTGTAATTTCTTATTTCAACTTTCCGTTAGAATGAGCGCGCGTTTGAGCTGTATGCTAATTTGAAGTGGAGCCAAGTTTTGGTATTTAAAGGTTAGCAAGGAACTTCTCGGTATGAGAGAGCTTTTAGTCTCAGATTACTGCGGCTCTGTTCAATGTCCACCTGACTAGCTAGTATTTAAATTCTAAGCCTTAGCGCTGTTACTCTATTACTTATTGAAATAATCTAAGTGCGTTAGTATTAGCTAAATCTTGCTACGCACCATTGATCGTTTAGCATAGAGGCCAACTTCGCGTTCATAGCTCTGTGAGCAACGACTACTTAATTTTTATTTAACTTTATTTTAAATTATTTGATTGTTCAAGTTAGACCCAAGGGCGGTCATTATTTTCTGTTATCCCTCTCGAGTTGGTAAGTGGCTGTAGTGGTTTAATAAATAATAGTGATTTAATAATAGTGGTTTAATAAAAGAGGAATTAAAATCCTTCTTACGTGCAGTTATTCTACCACTTAACCACAGTATTCTACCACTGAACATAGCTGCATTCATCTCCCTGTTCAAGATCAGGACTTTAACTACTTCACGAATATGTTCGCCAAAAGTATGCACAGAACACTCAATCCTGACAAATGCCATAAAAAAGTTTTGATTTTTTAGTTTGTTTCAGTCAAAAATCGCAATCAGCCTTGATGCAAGAAACGAAACGTTTTTCTAGAGAGCTGTATACTAAGACGTGAGAGATTACCATATTGCGAGATTGTAATATGTTCAAGCAAATATGCTAAAGACCTGATTCTTATAACAATTTCGAATTTACAATGAATTAACACTATAATGAATTTATATTTTCCTGAATGAAGAGAAATTTCTTTCTTATAAGCTCAATGTTCAGTTTATTAATGAAGAATGAATTTAATGAAGTTTTATTAAATAAACTTAATGTTAATACTACAGGTTATTTGAGTTGATTGCCTTCTACGCCCTCTCCTAAATAATAGAAAATAAATCTATCCGTCAGTTAATACTGTATTTAAGTGCGAAAAATTTTCGTAACATTTATGTACGAGAAATTTTCATGATATTTATGAGAGATTTAAAGACTGATTCATTAATTCTGCCAATATAAGCATTAACTATACCAGCGGTGACTTTTATCAGTATTAAAAAGAATCAATAATTAATTTTTTTATAATTGATTAATTGACTAGACACGGAAAGACACTAATATCGGTCTCATAAATTAAGCTATGCTGAAATAAAACTCTCCCATATAATCTGTTTACAAACCTCAGCTGAAAAGATTTCTCTTCAACTCATGCATTTTAAAAATTTTAAACTATATAATTTCCTTATTTTATATATTTTATTATATATTTATACAGTGTGTCCCAAAAGTTTATAGACAACAGACTTTTTTAAGTTTAGGAAGTAATTCACGGAGTAGGAGAAACGATGGAAAATATGCAAAATTGTAGTGACGTTATAGAATTAATAAAACACTTAAAACACATTTAACAGTTATAAAGATGACGTAAAAAAATAAAAATGAAATAATGCTGTCCCAAAAATATACAGACAACATGTGTTAAAAGCTGATTGGAGTACTAATAACCAAATTTGCATATTCCAAAATCGTGTACTTGCGACGTAATTACTTCCTGAGATAAATTCGAAGTGGAAAAACTTGTTCCGACTAGTTGCAAAGATGCCTCGCAACGTACAGTTTTCCAAAACCGAAATTGCTCAACTATATTGTTTGAAAGCTCTTGGAATGAAAGTTGTGGATATTGCAAGAAAAATGAGACGCAGCAGGGTTGGTATATACCAAATTTTATCTAAAGGTGACAATTTTGAAACGAAATCTCGTTCTGGGCGACCAAAGCAAACAACTAAACGGCAAGATCGAGAGATTCTTAGATTGATTTCAACTCAAAAGTTGTCAATTCGATCAGTTTCTAGAGAAGTGACTTTTCCAATATCGAAATCTACGGTGCATCAACGGCTACAAAAACGTAAACATCTTATTTATCGCAAAATGCATCGTTCACCCAAGTTGACAGCACGTCATAAAGATGCTCGTGTTCAGTGGGCTCGAAATCACATGCATTGGACAGATGAATGGTTAAGTGTTGTTTTCAGTGATGAAAAGAAGTTTAATTTAAATGGCCCAGATGGATGGGCATACTACTGGCACGATATTCGCCAGGAGCCACAAACATTTTTCAGCAGACAGCAAGGAGGAGGTTCAGTTATGGTATGGGGAGCATTTTCATTCAACGGAACTACTGATATTGCTTTCCTAGAAGGTAGGCTATGTTCAGAAGATTAACAGAAAATGCTCGAAATGCATCTTTTTCCATTTGGAGAGTTACTAGGGGGTGATCAGTGAATTTACCAGCAAGACAATTGCTCAGTGCATGTATCAAACTCAACGAAGGAATGGTTCCGTCGAAACTAAGTGACTGTAATGGACTGGCCAGCCTTAAGTCCAGACCTGAACCCAATGGAGAACCTTTGGGGAACATTGGCGGGAGACGTATATGCTAAAGGACGCCAGTTCTCAACTATTTATGATTTAAAGCTGCAAATCGAAAGAAGTTGGTTCTCTCTGAAGCCAGAACTGCTCCAAACTCTAGTGATAAGTATGAAGGATCGAGTTTTTAATGTGATTACGAAGAATGGCTCAAAAATATGAATAAGAAAGCAACGTAAAGTGAGTTGTCTTTAAACTTTTGGGACAGTGAATTTTCATTTTTAATTTCTACCACAAAGTCTGTGATTGTATGATTTTATTTTTATATACTAATCTCATTCATTGTCTTGACATCACATTTGATTAAAATCAATTTTAAAACCTTATTTCTTATTTTTTAGATTTTATAAGTAAAAAACCGCTGTCCATAAACTTTTGGGACGCACTTTATTAATTTAGAAGTCAAACAACAAAAATCAGCTTTATATTTTTAAATTTTCACATTTTCAAGTTCTCACTGTGAAAATTTGAAAATATAGCTCTGATTTTTGTTGTTTGACCTTCTAAATTAATATTTGTTCAGCTTGTTATTGTATCTTAATTATATATTTATGTATTATATACCTAACAGCGCTAATGCGCAATTAATAGTGCTACATTTCGAATGAATATGCACATTTGAATAATGCTATAATAATTTCCATGTATAAATGTAATTTTTAAAAGTCTGGTAATAAGCAGACATAGTTATAGGGTTATAAAGATTTGCTCTAAAACTATTTTTCTATTATACTAATTTTTCCAATAACTTTCATGCAGCATTTTAGGTTGAACAATACTAAGTGAAATTCATTAAATCTCAAATAACGCTCTTCTGTTGATTTATCATTATTACATCGCATTTCTAATGAATGATACATTTTGAAGTTTCCGTTATAATATTCACATTGAAACTATTTTATACAACATTTTGTATAATACTGCATTTTCCCAAGTTTTTAAAAGTTCACAGCTGGTATTAAAAATGATTGGGAAGCTAAAATACATACATATAGCGTTACTATTGTGCTAGTATATTACTGTATTATTATATAGAGTTAATATTTGAGCACGTAGCGCTGGGGCTATTTTTACTTCCTTGTATGAAGTAAAAAGGAAGTATTGTAATCGCGAAAAATTTCGGGTATCATATTTCTGCGAAAATATCTATTTTGGAAGCTAACCATGTTTTTGCGTGACATCTGTACGTAAGGACAGAATAAAAA
>KK117645.1:30126-48605 GCA_000611955.2 Stegodyphus mimosarum
AAGGCTTATTTTAAAATGGATTCCGAAGAGACTTTTTCGTGGCGTCTCTGCGTACGTATGTATGTATGTATCTCGAATGACTCAAAAACGAGTCGCCTCAGAACGTTGTAACTTTGTATACAGGACTGCTATAACATGTAGATGTGTAACTCCCATTTTGGTTGCAATCCGCAGCACCTAAAGTATATATTTATATGCATATTATATCCACTCTGTTACTATGTTCAGTGAGCTCAGTTCCTTCATTCTTATATGTTTGTAAATTGTGCATTTTTTTGCTTTAAAAATGAAGTAGTTATGTTGTTCTATTCCGGTTAAGGTTTTTATGCCTTTCGTTAACCTGCATGTTATAGTTGTAGAATTATGAACAATTTAAAAGTTGTTTAAGTGCGGCTAAGCCTAATTTCAGTTTATCATAGCAGCCATATTTGTTTACAATTAAAACTTAGCAGAGTAGTGGATTTGTTGCCAATCTAGAGAAACTAAGCTTCGCAACAATAAAGTACCGCCTTCTTTTATTAATATCGCGAATTAAATTATACTTAATCCATTCTGGAATTTTCATTTAAGTTATTAAATTATCCCATATATTAACTCAGCATAGCGTCCACAACACATTAAGTCAGTTTCTGCGCCTTCAGTGTTTTTTTGCCGAGAAGACGAAAAGTAAACTTTCAGTTTTTTTGCCTCGAAAAGTCTGCCTTTTTACCCGTTGGCCGAATTGCTTGTTTTTGCTTAGAAACTCTGATTTTAATTGTAAAAATTGTTTTTTTTTTCCTTTAACTGTATTTGGTATTTTATATTTTTCAATGTTTGCTAAAGATATTTTGAGGTTTTATATATTTTTGTCTTTCTGCGAAGTAAGAACTGAATTGATTGCATGAGAAATTTATTTCTTACGAAATTCGAGGAAATAAGTTTAAATCAAATGCAGCAAAAAATTCGTATAATATAATGTTAAGTGCAAATGAAGTCACATGGTGTACACATCAAATTTTTTAGATTAAATAGCTGAATTATAAGTTATATTTTCTTCTTCAGTTTCCATAATCGGCGCTTAAGAAAGGATCATTTCTGAAAGAGGAAAACCCCCATCTGTCATTTTTGTGGGTGTTTAGTTGTAGCATATGGAGAAATAAGAAAATTAAAAGCTAACTACATCTAACTGTTCACGCCTACGGATGAGTATCTTCCTTTTCACACTGATTTTTCAGTACTCGAATGAATGTAACATCGAGATATTGCGGTTTAGACTTGTCTACCAGTGATGCCAGTGACTGAATTAGTAAATAAATACACTCTATATCAGTTGTCTGTCGGAAAATCAATCAGTTACTCAACCCGAGAATAATACCTTAGAGTGAAAATTAAGTCATAATTTTTCAATCTTTTGTGATCTCAACACACTTCTTTATTAGACATTACCAAGAGTAAATTCTTGGGTTCTTGGGTTCTCATGCGAAAAATTTTCTGGGCCTTCCTAATATACAATATTGTCAGAAAAAAGTGAGAAAAGAATCAAAGGTCGCAAGGGTTAAATCTTTAAATGATCATGACTTTGAAGAAAAGTGGATTAACTTTTCTTCAAAGTCATGTAACAGCATGCCTGTGGCACCACGGTAATTTTCGTGGTTCTTCATATGCATAACAGGAATATTTCACAGGTCTTTTTCACTTAGAAAAAGACCGACGTCAAAACGTCTCTTTCTAAGCCAGATAGCATTCGCAAACTTAAACAAACAATAGGTCACTAGAAATAAAGTAGGTAAAACAGAATATTTTTTTGTTGGATGAACGGGGAAGCGGTCATTACTGTTAAATCGAAAACAAAGGGAGTGACGTTTTGGGATTTAAGGATTTAAAGCTTCAGTTGATCCGCTTTTGTTTTTTAACATCAATTATTTATAAGAATTTCCTTTCGGAATTCTATGTAAGGGTGATAAACGAGAAAGAAATGGATAATTTGCAAGTTGAATGCATTTGTCTATTGTAGAATCAAATATATGTAACTTATTTTAATATTTTCGTTTCCGAAATGGCGTTTAAATGTTGTTTTTGTTTTGATAGCTTACTCGAGGATTCAAATATCACTGGGAGTGATGCTGCTACAAATCATTACTCATACACAGCGCTGTTGAAGACTACCACTAACTCCACTTTACATCCTATGAAGGCTCAAACGTGTTCAATCGTGTCCTGCAGTTGCGAGAACGTTGAGCGAATAACAACTGTTTGGTGTGTGAACAACATATTGTGATCAAATTTCTTATTCGAGAAAATGTCCAGTTAGGTGAAACTAGGTAGAGACTCTAACAACAGTACGGGAAGACTGTCTGTCTAGGGCGTATGAGTCTGAGTGGTGTAAGTGCTTCGTTGAGAGACGAGAGTGTGTAGAGAAGTCCATCACCCCGACAAACAATGATCGTGTCAATGCGGTTATTCGCTAGAATAGGAGCATCACTATCGAAGAACTTCCGTCGATGCTTTCAGTCAAAGGTTTTTGGTAGAGTACAAACCAAAGGTACAAACCATAGGAAAAAACATTGCACCATAGCAAGGTGTATAACCGCTGTATTCCTCTCCCGTTCACAGACAAAAACAGAAGGATGCTCATGGAAGTCGTCAGTTTTCTCCTACGACCATTTAAAGATGAAAGGAATGCATTTTGAAAGTCCATACAGACCGTCATTGAATCTTGGGTCTACTACGTCAATCCCGACTCCCAGGCTTAAATCCCACTTCATAGGCACGCAGCCATGCACAACTTCATCACCGTCGTGTTTGGAAATGGATTTTCAGCCAGTTGAAAACTGGTAGAAAGGCCATAAGAAATGAGCATGAAACTTCTTACAGAAGGCATAGTTCTATCAATTCTGAAGGAGAGTGCGTTGAAGGGCGCCATGTTCAGCCCTTTAATTCGAAATAAAGAGTTTGGTAAAAAAATTGGGCCATGTCATATTTGAACCACCTTGTTCATTCTGCGCACATAAAAAAAGAAAGTATGCTCCATGAAAATGAAATTATGCCACTGGCTTTATTTTGTGTAATTCCAAAGCCGTCGAAGCAGATTACAATTTTTTTTGGTGCCTTTTATATTTTTTTTCCCAATGGCGGGCCCTCAGCCGACCTGGCCACTACTAAGGCTAGAAGTGGTTGTCACTTTATTGGGGCGGCACCTAATAGGTGAGCAACATTTTTCTGGACGGACAATTGCAGCCATGCCTTCTCCGGGATTCGAGCCGAGGCCCTTTGGTATCGTAGCCGGTTGACCTAACCACTATACCGTCTGGGTCGCCTTTCAAGTTTAAAGATGAAATGTATAAATCTAGTTCTGAAGAAGATGTAAGGAGGTCTTAAAGTTCTCCGTGCCTGTGAGACGATAGAGTACCATCCTCATCCTCATTTACGCCACTGCACTTCAAGTGAGGCTTTATTACTTTTGTTATGCGAAAATTATTCTGTTATGCGAATTGAATATTATTCTGTATATATAAAAATTATTCTGTTATGCAAAAATTATTTCTGTTATACTTTATTAGTTCTATTCAGCGAAAATGTTATTTCGCTATTACAGACACCATCATCTAACCCTAATTTGGGGATATTTAGCATGCATAATCTCTCAAAAGAGTTCTTGATTGGAAATTGCAGATAAGAGAAAGAAAAAATAAGCTCCAGCCTGTGAAGAGATGTGTGCAGTTCAATCGCACACTTCAAGGTAATGTGGCCAGTGCTAAGAGTAAAATGTGAAAATACATTCAAACGAGAGCAGAGAAGCTAAGCGAAAAAAATAAGAATTATTGAACTCAGCAACAGTGATTAAAAGTCTCCGAACGGCCGACAGGACTTATCGGTGTTAGTTAGGTGTCGTCAGTCACGTGTCTAACTAGGTCAATTGTGAAATATTCCTGAAAGGATATGTAGTGTATGATCCAAGTTCATACTTGAAATTGTTTACCTTAATTAATATTTTCGTTAACAATGGTTTTAGTGAAGACATTAAGTTATTTGATGAATGCTTTTCCATGCCAGTTTTAAGATCCCGGTGCAGTTGCTCATTGCATACAAATCAGGACGTCCCAGCAGTATCAAGCAAGAAGTTATTTTAAGGTGTTTGGAATTTATTAAAATGTTAGTTGGGTGCAGATTTCTAGGCAGAGGAGGCTTACGTAAGGGTAGGCCGGACATTTACAAACATCCATGTTTTCTCCGGAATTCGAACCCGGCCCCTTCGGTACTGTAGTAGGCTCCACTAACCACTATACCGTCCGGGCGACTTCGGCACCTTCTCGTTAAAGAGAATGATATCGAGCTTTTTTCTCCTATAACCTTCAGTTACTATGACACCTGATAAGTAGGAGTTCAGATTTAGAAGTATTAATGTTGATTCTCCCACACATTCTCAATTTCATATACTCGGTCTTAGATTCGTGCGATTGCTTACCCGAGATTTAGCGAATTTAGGAGTATCGCTGTATTGTCGGCTTAGACGCATGTGGTTAGGACTGTCGTCAAACATAAGAAAATCCATGACCAAGATTTAATAGAAAATTGGGCCGAGAATTGAGTCCTGCGGCACCCCAGAACGAATTACTGTATTTTCCCAGTAGCATTTGCCTATTCCATACACTGAAAGATTAAAGAATATGAATTAAGAATTAAGAATATGAATCAAGGAAAGAATTAATAATATGAATTAAGGAAAGAATTAAGAATATGAATTAAGGAAAGAATTAAAAACATGAATTAACTTTCTGTTGACGCTGAGAATGATGAGCTTATAGATTATGCAATTAAGCCTGACGTGGTCAAATTGCAAGTGATCTGATTCTTCTTTAATAAAAGGCACCCTCTTTTCAGTCATACTAGTCAATCACTGCTGGCCTGAGATCACAATCGGCAATGAAGTATAATCTGAGCAGAAAGTTTTTCAAGTTTCTAAGCAGGGAAAAAATAGCTAGGTTTAAACCAGAGGAAGGCAGATACTTTTAACAATGGACCAAAAGGCCCATGATTAAAAGTATCAATGTAAAAGTGTTTTTTTTAGTACCGTAACGCTACATTGTGTTAATCTAATCCAGTTATTATGATTTAGATTTTTACTCTCAATTCTTTCGCCTGTTTCCCTAGCAAAATGTAAATCAGCTTCAGTGTGTTAAAGGTGAGACTTTCGGACAGTAAGAAAAAACGTCCTTCTGCCTCTCGAGGCCACATTACTAGGTTTCGCTAGCTCAGATAAGACTGTATTATTAGGCTTTACATTATAAGCATATTATATAGGCATATTATTATTTAAATAACTACGCCGGTGAAAAGATTGAGACAATTTTGCTTTAAATCATTTGTGTAGTCTTCGAATACTAGTCTTAATTTTAAATCTTGAAATTAACTGCTATTTTAAGTTACATCGCCTCAAGTGTTTGGCTGATTTGTCAAGCACTAGACGCGCATTTATTTTTGAGTTCTGATAAAAAAAAGTATCTTTTAGAAACCTTCTTAAATTCTGCAGTTCTTTTCAGACGAAGCTATAATTCGCTCCAAGTATGTTAGGAGTTTGGACTTACGCTACAAGGAGTTTGGACTTGAGCTTACGCTTAGTGTACGGAACAGGCAAATGCTACTGGGAAAGTACAGTAGTTCGTTCTGGGGTACCGCAAGACTCAATTCTCGGCCCAGTTCTCTATTCAATCTTGGTCATGGATTTTCTTAGGTTACAAAAGGTCACCAAACTCTGCACTACATCACACGGACTGGGCCAAGACAATCTTTTGAAATGCCCCTATTGTTTGCAGAAAGCAATTGAAGGAGAGATACACCACCCCCTCTTGCTAGAGAATTTTTTTAAAGCTAAAATGACAATTACAAACAAGCCAAAACCGGGATCTATTCCTATTGGCCATAAAATGACTGACATATATACTGCTTCATTTTCAAATGAAAATTTAGATATGAAATGTTCATTTTCTGATAAGCCTTTTATTTCAAAAACATTCATATTTCATTGTTTAATTTCTAAATTAAATTTGCTAGTTGTTAGACTATTACTGTATGATATTCGTACATTCTTCGGTCGATGCACATGCTTTCTAGTATACCCAGTGTTAGCTGGGTCTAATATACCTAGCTTAGGTTGTAAGATCTGTCTCTGTTATTCCACATAAAACTTAATTAGATCCTACAATGAACCTGGCGAATTCTCGCACAGGCATAAATGAATGACCAGCACAAAAGAAGGATGAAAAGTAACCATTATTAATTCAAAGTTTAACAGAAAAGCACGATCTTCGTGCGTTTCAGAAACACCTTCAATTTGCGGTGAAAATGTAGATTATAATTCAAGTTGAAATCTAAGCTAAAATAGTACTGAATTAGCATGTTAAGTTACACCAAATAGGTTGAATGATTAAAAAAAAACTAACAGGCGTGAAGATAATCCGAAGAGGCTTACTGGCGTAACAGCGAGATAGCAACGAAACGTGCGCTGGCTGGCGAAAACACGCTCTGAATAAACTCAGAGTTTCCCCCTTTTAAATATCCACTTCACTTAACTTTAAATTTACATCCTGGCGAGAAAATACTAGGGAAGTTGAGAAGTTCAGGAAAGGTATCAAACTTAAAATAAATTTGTTATGCAAAATAAGGGAAACCCTACCAGGCTGATCGATGGTATTAAAGCGTATATATGCGCATATGCATTGTAACACTAAATGCGCACTTGTGCTGTTGATTTTCGTAGTTTGCGTATAATATCAGATACGAAAGAGAAGAAAACTTCATTACACAGGATTTCATGATGGACCAGATTAAGCAATTAGAAGGCCCGCTGGCAGGCTTTTACCCTACCCTGGTCTAGACTACAGCGGGAGAATAATTAAGATCTTCGAAATCTTTTGCATTCTTTAATAGAAACTTGTATCATACAATATTTGTGTGCGGGTTTGTGCATTATTCTACCACCACATTTTTTTCTTGAAAACATTCCATAGCAACATCATGATATTTTAGGATAATCCAGTTATAGATATTGCTTGGTATTAATTCAATAAATGAAATACCATATATATCCGGAAAATCATTGTTAGGATCTTTCCGGTCGATTACTGGTCAAGACGGGGAGTTAATGATCTTCTATGCTTTCCTTTCACTGATTCTTGTTTGACATCTGGATCACACTGATAGTCCAGTGTCTCAGAACTGCTGACAATACATATGAAAAAAGCATCCGAATTTTTTGCAAGTAACGTCACATTCTCTACACATTTCGACGAAATAGTTTCTGATGTCCTGCCAGCTTTAGTAGTATCCACAGCGAACTCACATTTGACATCATTAAAAGCTCATGGCGCGATCGAAAAATCAGTGTCAGCTGAAATGTGTACAGTGATATGGATTTTTACGTGACGATTTTCCCAAATCCTGTCTTTTTTGTTTACGTTTATTGAGGGAGCTTCTTCTAATTATTTTCAACGCACTCTTTGTCCCATTTAAATTGCTCACGCAGAGATTTACTCAGTAATGCGAAAATCCGTGGTACCATTATACGCCAACAATCCTTTCACAGATTTTCTTTGTGTCCATGCCTTTTTTTGTAAGAAATTTAGCAACGCTTCTTACCAATGCTTGTAATTACCTAAGTAAAAAATATGATAAATTGTATACTTGGCGATACGCCACCCAGACGTTAAAGTGGTTAGGGGAGCCGGCTACGATATCAAAGGGCCTCGGTTCGAATCCCGGAGAAGGCATGGCGGTAACTGTCCGTCTCTTCATAGGAGGCAAAGGTGGCCCACCTATTAGGTGCCTCCATAATAAAGTGACCACTACTTCTGGCCTTAGTAGTGGCCAAGCCGAAGTCCGCTAAGCGCCCGCCATTGGAACAACAACAAAAAAAAAAAATCTTGGCCATACAAAAGCTTACGCGCACAGGGCTAGACAAACGTGCTAAAATGTCATACTCAGGTAAGTAACACATACTCCCTGTATGTATTGAGATCTCATTATTTACTTATGGGAATTTATCCGGAGTTATTACAAGATATTTTTTTCTTATTCCGCTTTATTTTTATCTTACAACTCGTATAAAATTTAGATTGAGAGTAACGTATCTAACAACAGAGAGAACGGTACCGCTGTAATCCTTCTCTAATAATAATGCAAAAAAATACGATTCATAGTCATACAGTTTTCGGTCTGATACGATATGGAACCCACCTAAAACATTTCCAAAGAAAAATAAAACTCATTCTCTCTCATTATAGCAGCAACAATGGCACGCAGTTTTTAATGATTTTCGTCTTTCTAATAAAATGGTCCTAAAAGCTCAAGTTCCATCCACTATTTCACATATATTCAATTTTAGTCGATTAAATGTGGCAAAAAATTGATCATTATTGATCAGAAATCAATAGCGCGAACAAACAAACACACGAACAGATATTCTTCTTTATTCATATAGACTTTGTAAAATTTATAAATTTTTGATTAACAAACTCTACGATTTAAAAGCGAGCAGTAGCAGCACTTTTCGAAATAAAACATTATCTCCAACGCGCGAGACTGTTGCCACTTGGAAAATTCAAGGCGGAAATTACTGTTTTCAGAGTTTTTTTTTAATATCTCGGCTGATTAAAGTTGTGCGAAGATAGGAAACAGTTGAAATGGCTTCCCATAAATTTTTGGTATGGCGAATAATGTATTTAATGTTTGCAATGCAATTTTTATTTGGTTGTAAAACTTAGAGATGTTTTATTAACAAACTCTACTATTTAAAAACGGACAGTGGCAACACTTCTCGAAATAAAGTAGATTTTTATCTCCAGCGTTCCACTCCGAAAAGCGAGGGCGAAAACTAGCGTTTTAAGAGTTTTTAGCTAATATCTCTGAATGTAGCTATTTTTTTTTCTGGGAAAAAGTGGACGTCGACCTTTCCCAGAACCTAGAAAAGAACTGTATAAAATTTGGTGACAATAGGTAGTGACTGAGTTAATCGAGAACAAACAAACGCACAAACATTCTTCTTTATATATACAGATAAATCTTGTTTAATAAGTCCTGTTTCTTTCCTTTCGTTTTTGTTTCTTATTCGTAGAAATATTTTTATTCAATAGAAAAATTTAAGTAGTAGAAATTATTTTCTCTCTGTTGGCGGCTTTAGATCACTTAACCTGCTACATTCGTATTCTTTGACTAACAAGTTTTTATTTAGTTCTGTTCGTATATATTATTACTTTTCTGGTCAGAAATGTGTACAAAAATGAAGGTATAAAACGAAAAGAGAAATTTAAAATGCTAACTGGCTAAGAAAATCAAAAATTAAATTTACAGTTTCTAGTTAAAACAGAGAAGCGTAGAAGGAGAGAGAGACAGAGAGAGATCTTTTCACTTAAGACAATAACTTCGTACAAACCTTCTAAGTGAAACTTAATCTTTACAGCAGAAATCTGATAGCTACAAATCTTTTAGAATGCAATCCGTTTTCAGAATTATTAGCTAAAATTCTTAACACGAGAATATCCTTTAAATTTTTTTTTCCATTGGATATATATATTTGTTAACAATATATTATCAGTTCTTTTCAGAAATTTCATTATTAGTTCTTTCCATGGGCAGATAGAGTAACATACTTTCAACATACTTTATATTGGTTTATTTCAGATTTTAACAAAGCAGGGGAAGGTTTTTAAGGTTGGTCTAAACTCTAACAGGTTAAAGAATGAAGTTTTACATGACAGTTCTTGATAATGTATGACATTTTTGTCCATTTAAAAGGAAAAATAATAGCGCATTTTGATCTGAAGAGTAAATAAGGAAAAAAAAAGAAAAATCCTAAAGGTTTCAGCTTTTAAATTACGCCCAAAAGGGCGCGTTTTTAACATTTTGTGTGCTACCTTTATTTATTAAATATCATGTTCTTCTTACTTAAACCATAAAATTCAGTTCAAGAGTAATATCGCAAAATAATTTTAAAATGAGCATATCTTTAGAATTTCAGATACACAGTCTCCCGCGCTGCAGATAAATTTTTTTTCTTTTTTTGTACAATGTTGCCATTGCTCGCTTTGAAATCCTTGTGTTTGTTAATAAACATTCGTGAAAGTTTTACAAAATATGAAATCGATAATAAAACAAATTCCAAAGGTCAAATTTGGGCTTCCAGATGCCCATATTCGGTGGAAGATTACGTTATTCAAAATTCGATAGCTCTAGATACCCTGGTTTAATAAGAATGCGAGAAACATTTATACATTTATGCAAATTCTTCATTATTTGATTTCTTTAAATGTAATACAGGACGATAATATTTGGTGGCAACAATTTGAAAAGAAGTGATAAAACGCTTTTAATGAATCAACGCTAAATGGCAGAACGAAATGAATAGTCTTTCTGAGCAAATTGCCCCTTTGGGCTAATAATAGTCTAACCATTTTTATACCCCTCCCAAAAGGAATATATTAAAAAACTGAATGCCATTACTTATATCGGAAGTAAATTAAAGCAGAAGTATAACAGATTCCCGGACACTTGCAACTTAACGCATTTGTCGGAAATGACCAATACTTATCGGTCATTTAACCCTCTCACCACAAGAGCTTTGCTGGAGGTATTACATCCAGGAGGTATTATATCCACGACCGATATTATATCCATGAGAATAGTTTCTTTCGAATTTTAATGCAGAACATATCGGAATACACATAGGAGGTTCTTCCATTACCACCAAACCACTCGAGATGTCTTTCGGCTCTTCAGTATTTGAAGTGTCCTACACCGCACAGACAGTATCTACAATAACAGTACCATCCACTTATTAAACTCAGCCGCTTATTAAGTTCATTTTTCCAGGAAACACAATAAATACATATTAACCAATAGAAAAACCACCGTTTATTAAAATCATCTTCGTCGTTCATTAAATTCAAACTACCAAAAGGCTGATATTTTAGTACCAGAATATCCTACTTGTATCTATTAAAGCTTTTCGTAGTTCATCCGTTTAACGAATTGAGGACCGTGGTTTTATTGTTCAGATATGCAAGACTTCAATAAAATGGATTTGGCCGAAAATTTCTTCCCTCCCATTCCTTATATTTATAGGACACTGTTTTAAGAGTTCTTTGTCCGCACTGGACTTCAGACGACAGAATGTTCCTATCTTAAAGAACAAAAACAATCCTATACAGAGATCATAAATAAGTGAGGGTTTCTTCTCGAATTCCATCTGATAGGATCTGGAAGTATAATTTCTCTATTCTACCTTTAAAGGCTTTCGTATTCAGAATCGTCCCTTTGGGATATACATAATTTGTTCACAAGGATTCATAAAAAAGTTCAACCGTACATTAAGTAAAGTAAAGTATTATTATTAAAGTATTACCGTACATTAAGAGTCTTTGAAAAGGTACTTGTAACTGTAGACTAAAAAAAAGCAAATAATCATATTTGCATTGATGAAATGACAGATCGACCAAACAGACAAACTGCAATCCTTCTGTTGGCTAGAAACGTGAATTTTGAAATTTGAATATTTTTGTTATTATTCACTACAAACTGGAAGAACCATTTTAAAATTCATTGTGTGCTTAACTTCTAACATGTCGATATGCCAAGCGAAAAGACTTAAACCACAACTTCTCTAACATCCTTCCTTCAATTTTAGAGCATTATTTTATTTATTTATTTTACAAATGCCAAACATTAGCGCTTAAGCCATTAGTTCACGGGCTCTCCAGTACTTTTTAACAATGTCATCATACCGAGAGTGTGCAATACAGTTATTTAAATGTTTAAAAATCATAGGATGATTGGAGTCACACAAAATACAGTTTGGGGAACTCAGCACACCAATCCTGAAGAGGTGGCCTGGCAAACAGTCATGTCCGCTCAGACGTCTAAAAGTTGTCTCTTCCCCAGAATCCTCCAACTCTTATCCATAGCCGGTTGAATCATGTCCTGCTTAAGAATTTTCTTAAGAGTCAGGTTAACAAACAATTTAGTCATATGAAAAGAAAGCTGTCGATTAATGCGTTGCATTATCAAAGTTCCTTTCTTAGCCAATGTATCAGCTTTTTCATTTCCCATAATTCCACAGTGGGATGGAATCCATTGGAAAGAAATTCTGTGTGCCGTTGCCTTAAGCAAAGGTCTACAATCTAAAATTCTTTGGGAAATATTTTATTTTTCCGAAGAGCTTGAAGTGCACTTTTGGAATCTGACAATATGACAATATTTTAGGCTATTATAAAAGTTTTCAAATGTCACCACAGGAAGACGTTCAGTAAATGATGAACAGAATTGAGTTTAGCGAAAATTTAATCGCTTCGAAAGAGATAATTAAATCAATATGTCTGCTAGAAGCCATGAATATTATAGTCAATCCAGAACTTAATCTCTTAAAATCAATTAAAAACTGTTTTAAAAAATGTTTCATTTATGAAAAAAAATCAAAGATTTTATGAAAGGGAGAACATAACTGGAAAACTTTTGTTGATTCCCCATGGAACAAACACAGATAAAATAGATGTTTGTAACAGGTAAAATTTCATCGGAAACGTAACTCTAAAAATATTTTTATGTAAAATTGAAAATGATTTAAAAAATTGCATAAATAGTTTAATTTTAGCATTATTTTTAGCCTAACGGGCGTTAGCCCAGAAGGGCTATTAATTTCGTGTTAGCATTTTGTGTTGATTCGCTTTCTGCGTTGAATCATTTTTCAAACTGTTGCCAGCAAATATTAAGCCCTGTATTATATTTAAAGAAATTAAATAATGAAAAATCTGCATATGTATGTTTCTCGCATTGTGATGAAACAACGGTACATGCAACCATCAAATTTTGAATAACGTAATCCTCCAAAGAATATGGGCATTTGCAAGTCCTAATTTGGAACATGTTTTATTATCTATCCATTTCATATTTTGTCAGACATTAAAGAACTTTTGATCAACAAACTCAACAATTTCAAAGCGAGGAATAGCAACACTGTACGGGAAACAATGAACATCTTTATCTCCAACGCGACAGACGGTGTATCGGAAATTCTAAAGATACTCTCAATTTTAAATTATTTTGCGATATTGCTCTTGAACTGAATTTTATGGTTTAAGTGCGAAGAACACGATGTTTAATAAATAAAGCTAACACAGAAATCATTAACAAAACGCCTCTTTGGGCGCATTGTAAAATCTGAATGGTTTCAGATTTTTTACTATTTTTAATTGTATTTGGTTTTTTATGTTATTCTGTATTTTACAGTTTTTAATGAAGATGTTTCATTTTGTATTTTTAATTATTATTTTGGGATTAATTAATAAATTAATTTTTTGTTATTATATCATATGAAAAGTTTAAAACTAATATGACAGTTTGCAATACATAAATCGTCATTTATTGTATTTAAGCGCTTCATAAACTCTAATATGTTCGCAACGGAAGTGATTTTAATCAGCTTCGAGTACTGTATTTACTAATACTCAAGTTTTGTTCGGGATTCGAATCGAATAGTTTTATTTATGTGTGCAATGATTATTTAAAACGATTTGTAGGAAATTGTTTGTGAAAGTTTTAAAAGCTTTGAGTCATTAGGTTCTTTTTTTTAAGCAGGAGATGGGAAAAATATGCAGTGTCCTCCATCTCCAGGACTCGAACCTAGGACCTCTCGAAAACGCGTCCAGTATGCTTTCAATTACACCACGAAGGGATGCGGAGAAGAGGGAGAAAATACCCAAGATTCTTTAATACTATATCCAAGGTTAAGCCAGGAAAGGAAAAATAGGGCCATTGGCTGCTGGTAGTGACGTCACCCGGGTGACAAACACATCGGTCAACGCGCCTGCTGCGTGATTTTGGTAATACAAAAATGTAAACTAAAGCAAAACCACCATTTTGCAAATAGTATATCGGTTAGTATATATAATAGTATATCGGAAATACCAGTATAATAGTATGCAAGTATAATAACAATAATACATACTGTCCAATTAAGTACTTTCTTAGAGCAAATGTTTATGCTAAAATTTGTAGGAATGCTAAAATAATTGTAAACATCACATCCTTTTCTTGAAGGAAAGCATTAGAACATGAAAAATGATATTCAAGTTAATTAAGGAAACTAAATATTATAAAACGAGCTATTTTACAATATTTTTATGGTGTATTACCTGCACTTCATGTAAATAAATCTTGCTGAATAGAACACATAGGCAGAACTGCTAAAACTCTGGTATTACATATCTCAAGAATATATATAAAGAGATTTGAATCACCAAATTTATATTTAATTAATATAAAAGTCTACAAATTTCTTAATGGCAAGTCATTATGCGTTTAAATAGACTTATCACTTTTTTTTAAAGTGCTTATATTGTTTGTTCACTTTAGATTTGAGCAGAAGGGCATATATTTACAATATTATATAAAAGCACTTTTATAATCTTTTACACTCTTAAGCTTTGTGTATAACATTAAACCTGGCGTGATTATTTGCTATAGTAAATAGTCTTTAATAGTGTCCTCTTGGAAAGGTCGACTGGGGGTTATGGGACACAATCGCCAAATCCTGGTGTTGACGAATTATCGTCCATCACCTTTTAGTTCGGGTGCCCTGTACAGTCATTAGTTTATTTATTTTTTTGTGTGCGCTGGAGACGTGAAAAATGCGCAGTGCTCTCGCCGGGATTCGAACCCTGAGCCTTTCGAATACGTGTCTAATTTGCTTCCAATTGCACCCCGAAGGCATGCGGAAAGGAGGGAGAAAATACGTTATAGCTTTTATCAAGTAATTAATAAATAATTACAGGTTATACTTTCTAATTATTGAATAGAGGATGTATGTAAGGAACAAATTTCCTACCCCAGTATCTTTTGTTTCTTTCCTTTAAAGAAAACTTATAATTTTCACTTCTGATCAAATCGGACAAAGTCGCAGTTAATAACAAATATTTTGAAATCGGTTTTCTAAACTTTTGAACCTCCTCAGCACATAAAACAAAACAAGAGTAATAATGTTTTATATATGAGTTCTCGATTTTGACCCCAGTCTGTGTTATTCTGTTATTCAGTAATCCTCTCTGTATGCGTATATTCGAATCTTCCTGCTAAGACAGCTGAAGTGATGGATGTTCGATGTAAGGATATACACGATGGAGTCTTTAAAGGGGTTTAGTTTTAATGAAACCGCAGCTGTATCGTAAAGATAAACTACCAGGATTATGTCCAATGACAGCCTTCGGGTGACATTATCGAGGCGATTTGGTGTTGAATTTTAAGACAGTTGACGACTCGATGAAATGCTCCTGCGAATAACGCATTGATCGATTAAAGCAATCTCGTCCAATTTCCCAGTAATTGAGATTGTGCAATGATCGCAGTAGTGGCACGAAAAAACTTGAATTTAGATCTTAAGCAGATTGTAAATAAATGAGCCCTTAAACTGACGCATATTTAGCTACACTCGTGTATACGTTAGTCGGATATTTTTATTTAGGCTTTTATAATGCAAAAATTTTAATACTGAATATTTACACACAAAGAACGTAACCGTGGGAAAAGAAAAACTATGAATAATAAATTACACAAGCTTGCAAAATTTAATTTTGGGAAAATTAATTTTTAGACCAAACGGCGTTAGCCCAGAAAGGCTATTAATTTCGTTTTGGCATTCAGTGGCGTTTCACTATAAATGGCATTTCACTTTTCAGATTGTTGCCACTAAATATTACCGCCCTGTATTATATTTAAAGAAATTAAACGATGAAGAAGCTGCATAAATATATGTATGTTGAATAATATATGTCTCCACACGAATATGGGCAACTGAAAACCCGAATTTGGAATTTCTTTTATTATCTTTTTCATATTTTGTAAAGCATTTATTTGATTAAATCAACGATTTCAAAGCGAGCAATGGCAAAACTGTACAAAAAAAAAATCTTCAGCGCGCGAGACTGTGTATCGAAAATTCTAAAGGTATGTTATTTTAAAATTATTTTGCGATATCACTGTTGAATTGAATTTGATGGTTTAAGTGCGAAGAACATGATATTTAATAAATAAAGGTAACACACAGACAAAACGCCCGTTTGGACGAAATATAAAACCTGAAAGCATTCAGATTTTTTTATTAGCCCAGAAGGGTTATTAATTTCGCTCTGGCATTTTGCTTTGAAAACTTTAAATGTCCGTTTCACTTTTCAGATTGTTGCCACCAAATATTTAGATGACATGAGGAACCTCTACCACTTCTTGCCTCGACAAATTCAAGCATGCATTGCCGCCAGGGCCGGTTCGACCAACAACTAATTTGAACACTCAGTAGGTGATTGTGAGCCGTGAACAGGTACTTATCACCTTGATTTTTTAATTTTATTATCTATGTATGAGCTATACACATATTCAACTTCATCAAAAACAATAACTTCCTTCATGGTGCTTCGATTTTTTTGCTAAAGAGTGTATATTACAGTATCACATACTTTGCATACTACTGATTGTAATAAAAAAAGGAGAGGTATACAATTTTACAGCATTCTCAAATTCAAAATTTCAACATTCTGCAGCTAATCATATTTCAGTTAAATGAGATACATGCATAGATACATACAGATATACAGAAGTCTAAAAAAATCCACTTCATAATCTCGCTTGGAATAAAGAATATTTTTTATTCTGTCTGTACACAGAGACATAATGCAATAAAAATAATCAAAACGGATATTTCCATCGAAATCTGAAAACTGAAATTTTTTGTGATTACAGTACTTCACTTCAAGCAAGGAAGTAAAGAGGTTATAGAGTTTTCTTTAATAGAAATTTATAATCGTACATACAATGAGATCGGTGGATGGGGATAAGATTTACTGCTTTCAGTTTTTGGAAAAATTCATTTATAATATCAAAAAATGTCTTCTTAAACTTCAAATTCAGCTTAAATTATTATAAACTATGCATAAGAATAAATATCTACTAGATTATGCATAAGAACTAAATTTCAAAAAAAAAAAAAAAAAAATCTTCAGCGCGCGAGAACTATGTATGGGGAATTGTAAAGATATCCTCATTTTAAAATTATTTCACCTATTACTATTAAATTCAATTTTATGTTTTAAGGGAAAAAAACATGGTATTTGATGAATAAAGGCAACATACAAAACGTTAAAAAAACGGCCCTTTGTATGTAATATAAAACCTGAAAATCGTGGAAAGAGTACAAGCACTGCGAACAAGTGTGAAACCGTCTTCCGTATCGAACATGATAAGATGTTTACTCCTACCAGGCTCTCGGCTACAAATAAGCCATGAAATAGCAACTAGCACAGAAGTAGTCGCCTGCATTCTGAATAATACCTTCAGACTTGATAACATAGACAGAAAATCCCGCACAAAGAAATATCAGACATAGTGTTCGGCAATATTACAAAACCAAAAAAATTATAGTTAGAGCCGCTATTAACCCCCAAAGAAGTAGATGACATAGTAAAAGTATTAAACTATAAGAAAGACCCAGGTTCTGATGGGGTAGACTAAGAGTAACACTGGATGTTACACTGGGCTGTTAGTGTTACTGTAGGCCAAGGATGTCAAACTCGCGATCCGACTGTAGGCCAAGGATGTACTGTAGGCCAAGGATGTCAAACTCGCGTTAAAGTATATGCTTTACTTTAACAGTTGCTAAGCAGATATAAAAATTTGCAAAAAAATCGAATTTAAGTATCATAAAAAGAGGCCGAATGCTGTTAAGTTAAATACAGAGGATCTGGTGGCAATAAATGCAGTTGATTCCCGAACTTCCGCACACGCAAATCCAACGCAATAGTGTAAACCAAGGATGTCAAACTCGCGGCCTGCGGGCCGCATGCGGGCCACAACAAATATTTTTGCGGCCCGGTCAATATATTGGCAAATAATATATAATAATAAAATACCATATCGACGAAGAAAAAAATGAAATGTTTACTGCTAAGTAATTAACGATAATTTATTCAGTGTTGTTAGATTACTCACAGCGAGCTGACACACACACTACTTAAATTACAAATGCGTGTGAGTAGCTTGCGTTCAGCTACCTTCGGCTTTTGGGGGACACGTGCACTCAGAACTTGTACGCATCCCCCGATAGCCGAATGTGGCCGAACTCATGGTCTCAGTTTTCCAATCATAGTTTTGTACGATATATTGGTGCATGCATGTGCATGCACTTTGCTTTATTATTAATTATTACTTAATTCATATTGTTACGGATTTCATAGTTATTTATTTATTTAGTTTTTTTTATTTAGAATTGTAATTAGATTTGCTTCATGTTCCCTTAGCAACGCAGACGATTTTTGAAAAGACAGCTGCGTTGGAAGGTTAAAAATAGAACAGCGCGTGCATTTAATACCTAATAAATAAATATCTCGTAATTGCTGTTGCCATCCACAAAAATCCAGATATTTATAGATGTTTCCAGTATATTCGAGAAATTAATTATAAAGCTTATA